>JAVQJL010042168.1:0-19453 GCA_036024295.1 Nannoperca obscura
ACTCACTCACTCACTCACTCACTCACTCACTCACTCACTCACTCACTCACTCACTCACTCACTCACTCACTCACTCACTCACTCACACACTCACACACTCACACACTCACACACTCACACACTCACACACTCACACACTCACACACACACTTCACCATGCAGTTCTCCAGAGTAGCCCTTACAAATCTGACTAACGAAATCATATCTGACCTGCAGGCTGGCGGCGAAGGACCAGGAGATCCAGAAGCTGCAGGCTGAGCTAGAGGCAAGGACTTACGAGCTGAGTGACAAGGTGGAGCAGATACATCAACAGGTGAGAAGTGATCTCGCGACAAAGTGAAAGTGTGACTTGTTTTATGGTTTGAATCTTTCTCCAGCTGTAAAAGATTTGATCAAGTAAGCACAAAAGAAAAATGAATTTGGAGGAAGGGTCTCTTTTTTACTAGGGATATGTGATTCACGACAGACAAAACTGTTTGTTTGAATTAATTAAAATGCGATCTTGTCATGAGGGTCAGAAGAGATACAATTCCCATTCAGTAATTTTAACTGTGTGTTTCCCCTCCTCAAATAGCAGTCCCACATAGCAGTGCCAAGCCCAGAGCTTCTTGCAGCGTGAGTAATGTTGCCATATGATAACATGCAAATGTTTCACACTCGTTTTCATTTGAAAGGATCCTTAACTACAAAGACATTTTCATAATGAGCTGTTGTGTTGTTGTCTGTTAGGTTGTCAGAGAAGGAGAAGCAGGTCTCAGATCTGCAGGGTGAACTGGCTGAGCTGAGAGACTCCCTGGAGCTTCATAGGAAGAAAAACAACGTAGGTTTCCTACAGCGACGGCCCGAACTATGTAACACCAGTAACTGCTCTGGTCTAAAGCCCTACGAGACATCACCCCCCACTTGCGTGGTACCCCAACGCACTCCCCTCACACTGGAGTTGCACACTGCATACATCCATACTTCCTGTTGTCCGCTGCTACCTAGCCTCACTTTGTTTTGCTTTTTGTTCTTTTTAAACAGGGTTTTAAACCACACAGAAAGCTTTCTTTAGCTAAAGTTGTGTTCTGAACAGTGATCATACACATCAGTACAGATGTCTGTTTTGATTTGGATTGCTTAAGCTGAGCGTTGCATAACGGGGCTTCCAGCCTACTCTTGTTTTGCTCGCCCTTGGCCATGGCTGTTTGAGCTAGCTTGTCTGTGCTTATGGGTGATTCAGAGCATTAGAAACTCGCCTACCTTTTATTTTCGAGAGAGGGATATTAGATATGATAAGCTCATGTGGCCTTTTTTTTAATTTTTCTATCTACTGAAAAGTGTCTCCAGACATGACCTTAATTTGAATAGAAAATGCTCACAGAACATTGTAGCTATAGATTTCTTGTGCGCGCCACATGTTGCTTTAACCCACACGAGGTGCAACAGAGCCGGGACTCTCAAGGCTATTTGTTCCTATTTATAGCGGTTGGAGCATGGGTGAAAAGGCAGAGTGTAGTAATTTTAAAATGAGAAATGCGTTCGGTTTGTTTTGTTACTCTGCCAGTCTTTATTTGAGGGTCACTGAATGCATTCACCCTGAGGCTGAACTGAAAGTAGTATTTCTCTGGAAATGACCAAAACAGGAGCTTCGGGAGAAAAACTGGAGTGCAATGGAAGCTCTGTCAGCCACCGAGTCCATGCTTCAAGGGAAACTCAGCAAAGCTGTCAAGGTTCGACACCCCACCTCAAGTCTGCTTCACTCTAGTTCCAATCTGATGCATCCCCCCCCACCCCCAAAAATGCTGTGTTTTTGTTTTTTTGTTTTGTTTTTTGCCATAATTGACCCAATGAGATTTCTTTTCCACCATCTTCCATAACAATACTGCATACTCATTTACCTCATTCTCGCCCCTCCCCTCTCTCAATTGGCTGTTTGTTGAGCTACAAGTCCCCTCGGGAATCTCAGACTTCATTAACTTTAGCGGATATATATGTCATTTAAGCTCTGAAATACAAAAGATTTCTCCCTTTTCAACGCTCAGGCTGATGCTTGGAAATGAGTGTGCAGTGACCCAGAAAGTATTTCACTAGACGTCATTAGATTGAGATTCATGACAATCATTTTTCAGCTTTCTGTCTTTCTGCCATGTGACTAATTTCTAGCATGTTTTTCCCCATTCTGCTTTGTGACATCCGTACTGTCAATATCACCAGTTAATCAGTCAATGAAACTGTTTAATTCACTTTGCTTTTAGTTCATTCTTTTTAAAGGAAGTGTGATCATTCAAACCTTTTTAATGAATATACAGCAGTACCCTTATGTTCTCTACTCACGACTGAAATGTCTTGGTTTTTCCATCAGGAGGGACTTGTGTGACTACATGTAAAGCTATATCTACTACTGTATTACTTGTAGCGGCAGGTCCCTTTGTGTAGAGTGGGCTACCAGATAGCTGGTCTATTAACAGTTACACTGACGTGTTTGTGTGTGTATTTCTGCCGTCCTCCCCCTACATTAAGGGAAGGGTACATGCTGAACCATCAGCACAGCAGCTGCTCTCCTGCCATCTGAGTACAGTAGAAAGCACCTTCTCAGAGCTGAGCCAGGGAGTTCCTTGGCAGCTGTTGTGTACTGTCAGTGCATGCTGGTTGTATTCAACGCCACACTGTCTCAGAGCAGCCTTGTGACACAGTATGTTACTCTGAACAGTGGTTAGAGTGCCAGCTGGCTTGTGCGTGGCATACGTTCTCCCTTCAGGCCTCAGAGTGACAGTGTATGACGCTAGCCTATTGTGGGAGGACTGATAGCTACCTTTTTTATTTATTGGAGAGTTTCAAGGTACTTTGTACAATTTCCTGAGAGCAGATTGATGCGTTTGTGGTTGCAGGAGGACTGAAGCATGTGATGTGCTCTGAATCCGAGGTTGCTGACACTTGGTGTAGGTGTGGCCTGTTGAACGATGTTTTCTCAGGGTAATTGGAAGTGGGAGTGAGACGGCGTTCATCCTAATGCTCTAAAATGTTAATTTAATATTATTTTAGATGAATCATTCCCGTGACACCGATTGGAGCAGCTCAGTGGAGAAGGCAGAGTAGAATGAGGATGTAGGAAAGGTGGTGGTCATATTTGCTCTGGTAACCACCGGATCTTGTCTTCAAAGGGACTTGAACCGTCTGCGCTCAATCTCCTCTCTCTCTGTGTCCTCTTCCTCTTTGCCCCCTTCTATCGCCTTACAGGAGAACCAGACAGTGCTGGCAGGGTCTCAGGCTGAGTGTCGAGATATTCTACACAGACTTCTGCCCCATGTACCTCTGCCCAGTGAGCAGGTAGGGGTAATATTGGACTTTTACCTCCATGCAAATTGTGCTTGAGTACCCTTGTTACTCTCCTGTGTCGTGATGTTTCACTGAAATTCCTCTTTACTCTTCATCTCCTCTCTACTAGAACCATCAGGAGTGGCTCCAGAGATTTGAGAGGGCAGTAGCTGAGAGTTCAGCTGCACAATCCACCCCTGCATCAGGGGACTCTAAGGTAAATCAAGTGGAAATGTAAATTTGAACATCTTTCCCGTTAAACTGAAGGTATCTTTAGCAACAAATATTTCTCTCTCTGTGTCTAGGGACTGGCTGAGAAGCTGAAGGAAGCTGAGGAAACCCAAAGGATTCTACAAAAAGACTGCGAGACTTACAAGAAGGTTTTGGCAGAGACGGTGAGATGAGTTTTTTTTTTTTCCTTTGAGCATTTGTGGTTCCGCAGTGGTTTATATTGTGCCAAATTAAGCTGTTATTCATGCTGCCTCCACAGGAGGGCATTCTGCAGCGCCTGCAGAGCAGCGTGGAGCAGGAGGAGTCTCGCTGGAAGGTGAAGCTGGAGTTGTCGCAGGGAGAACTCAAAGAGGTGTGTTCAGGTTTAGCAGAAGACAACTTTCCAGATTGAATACCAAATCACTCAGGTGATATATTATAATATTGCACCGTGTGCACTTTTCATTGTATCATTCTCACGTCTCTTACCTTAGATGAGCCAGAAAGTCGCAGTTCTGGAGCAAGAGATTGAGAGACTAACTGATGGAGCAGAGTTGGAAAATGTCAGTCCTCCCGAAACGCGCATCTCAAGATTCCATTTACAGTAGTTCAAACTTCCAACCACTTGCCACGTTACCTTCTGTTTGCCTCGGTTGTAAGTATCTGTGAACCTCTGTGCTCTGTAGATGAAAAGAGAAAAGGAGCACTTGGAGTCGGAGTTGGAGAGGGCGGAGCGTGAGAGTGCCACCTATGTGACAGAAGTCAGAGAGGTGAGCAGAAACGTGTCTTGTGGTCCTCGGTCATGTCATAGCGTTCTTTCTCCAGTGGCAAAAGAATGAGCTCCATTGTGCGTCTTTTTCATGTTCACGCTGTGTTTTTCTTTTCTTTCTTTTTTTTTTGTGGATGTTTTTGTGACACCCTGTACTCTGTTTATTTGAGCCAATCCACACACTTCAGGAAGCCAGCTCCTGCAGTGACTTAGCACCCCTTACCAGAATATATAGTTGACATTCGTGCACAACAGGATCCTGTACTTTATCACCACACGGCGTAGACGGTGTCCTGGACCGACTCCCATTAAACACATCGTCTTTAAAACTCAATTTCAGCTCAAAGATCTGTTGACTGAATTGCAGACCAGACTCGATGGCTCATACACAGAGGCTATCAGACAGAATGAGGAGCTGAATTTGGTAAGCGTTGCTCACCCTTCTAGCTAGAACTCTTTTAAAAACCTATCCCTTACTGCGCTCAACAGTGGCTCTGCACTGACTGCCACAGAACGGGTTTCTCCATCTTCTGCAGCAGCGGGTCATCATGCATGAACCTCGGTGAACGTGCTTACTCAACACTTAACTTTAAGAGCACTTTTTCTGACTTTTAGGAGCTGAGAATGTGACTCTGCAAAGTAGCAAAAATCAGAGGTTGAGAATGATGACTCACCTTCACACCCAGTGATAGTAATTCTCCCTTCTCTACATTGGCACTCCACTTCATCTCACTTTGCCATGTCAGGCATCTAACAAATGGCTTACTGGTCAACCTGTCTTCCTTCTGCAGACTCCAAAATAAATGCTCCATTTTGTCCGTCTTCAGCTATAATTTCACTCCACACCGTAAACTGCACACTGTTATTCCCTCTTCAGCCTTACAAACCCTGTCTGTCTGTTTTTTTCTCACTTTGTTTTCCCATAATGCTTCTGTGGTCTTTGTGAAGTGTTAGCAGTCAGCAATCTTCTAACAATAAATTGGCCGCGTTCAGACCAGCAAGAGCACTATCAGAAATGTAGCCTGCAAGATCGTCAAACTTTTGTTGCGACACATTGCTGCAACAATGCATTGGCCAATTGGGTACTCATAAGGGCATGTTCCTGGTAGGTTACTTTGTAAAGTGAATGATGTAATTATACTGTTTTATCTTGCAATCATGGAAATGAAGGAGAAAATGACTACAGCGTTGATAACCAGAGTTGTAAAATCCTGTTTTAAAGTATCAAACGGCTGCGCAGTGTGATGGCATCTCATGAGCCTTAAAACACAAATGTATTGCTCAAACTGGACTCCCCGAATCAGGATTCATCTTCTCACCAGTACCTGTAGCAACATGCCTACTCCACTTGCATTCTTGCATTCTTCTACACTGCTATTTGTGGTTTGAACATGGCCTAAGTAGGAAAGGAAAAAAGCTGTTTAATCTGTGCAAATGTTGAGCACTTTAATGTACCCCTTTTTTATTTTAGGCAAAGTTGCCAAGCTCTTTGTGTATATGTAATGCTACATTGTCAGTGGGATTCACAAGTGTCCTTGGGAAGCTATAATGTGCTGTAGAACATGTGCTGAGAGTCTGTTTTGATTCCAGTTGAAAACCCAGCTGACTGAGACTCTGTCCAAGCTGGAGACGGAAGAGAGCGAGAGGCAAAAGGTGGCTGGTGACCTGTATAAGGTAAGAGTGGTCATTTATATTTATATAACGCTTCCGATATGGGTCCAACTCCAGGCCACATTGTTAACAAGTGGAACTTTTTGGCCCTTTATCCAGGCCCAGCAGTGTCTTGACCTGATCCAGGGGGAGCTCTCAAAAGTGACGGACCACGCTGACGACCTGATAGAGAATAGCAGTCTGACATCACAGACCGTAAGAATGCGGTGCAGTTTAGGTGTTGTAACAAAGACAGCGTGTATTTCTTTGCATGCATGGTAACTGGGTGGTTACATCGAGCTCTGAATTAGCCTTTCTGTCTCTGACAGGAAGAGATTGACAGAAAGGAGAAAATGACTGCAGGACTGAACCAAACCGTCAGAGAGCTGCAGCAGCTACTACAAGCCGTCAGCCGGCAACTCGCCAAGGGAGAGGAAGGGGTAAGGCCTGTTACTGCGCTGTTCCTAACGTCCCATGAAACAGCATTATAGTATCATAGTCCTGTCTTACCTCTAGAAACGGTGTATTTGAACGTGGAGTCTGAACGTTCTACATTTGTGATTTCCTCCAGGAGGCTGACAAAGATCTGCCCAAGGTATAGTGAGAGGAGGATAGACCCCCACGCAGCCACCCTGACTGCACTACACAGACCACCTTTGACCTTTGGTCTCATCACTACCACCGTCACACCATACTGTCACACCCAGCCATCCCCTTTCCCCAACCTGGGTCACCTCACCTGTACCGTAGACAGCCTCCAACTGACTCTGGCCAAGGCGCTGGCAAAACACTCCCAGACTCACTGTTGGCCGTAAGGGAGCATGCAGAGGTTACTGTTAATTCCAAACCACACTCCTCTTCTCCCACCGCATTCCTCTTCTTCAGCAGCATCGCCAGTTAATTTTTATTCTAACCTTAAATATGACATCCAGCATAATTTAAACTGTGTGGCAACCATTCCTCTGTTTAAAAACACCTGTATTTTTCAATGAAATCCTTTTTGAATACTGCAGTAGTGATTTGTCAAGAGAGGGCAGTGATACACATTTCCAACTTGATGAAACAAACTTTGGATTTTCAGTTCTTTTTTTTTCTTAACTTAAAGACATGTATTGTTTAAATGTACCAGTTAGGACCTGCTGAAATACACTATGTTGTTGATCTGTTTGCCTCCTGACCAGAAAACTATCACAAACTGTGGCATCATCGTGTATTCATGAATTCATAACTCCATGCATACTTTGGCTCAATATTGGGTGGGCGAAGAGAGATCAGAAGGGGTCTCAGCATATCAGAAGGGTCACTACGTGACTGTAACTATGGAGATGCATGGACAAATTGTAGTCAAGTCTGCACTGCAGCTCCAGAGAAAAGAGTCTGTGACCCTGGCTGTGGAAAGGTGCCAGGTCAACAGTGTTAGAGGTTTTTAATCCTACTGCAACTACTCTAGGAATAAGCGACCCATATCGTCTGTAATCAACACTCGCTATATTGTTGCTAAGTTCATTAACACTGAAGATTTTGTTCTTTTTGTAACAGGTGATGTTAATAAAAGGGATGCTTGATAAATCTGTCCGGGGGCCTGTGTCCTGCGCTTTTTTTCGTCCACTGCACTTCATTCTTCCTACCACTGTGGGGAAGCACACAACCTCAGTTGCAATTTCAAATTGATTTGCTAAATGGCCATGAAAAACCTTAATGGGCACAGAATAATTACAAAGCTTCTGCTCATGACGCTTTTGCTGACAGGTGTATTCTGCTTGGCAAAATCTTCATCTGACTCCCCTGTACACAATAAACATGTTTGTCATGCAGTTGTGTTATTTTAGGTAAGTGTTTTGTATGACGGCAGAGAAGCTGACACTATGCAGCCTCAATTATGGAACATTTGGGGTGTGACCGGTTTCCCTTGATGGTAACATGCTGTATAATCCCTCAGAACAGGAGACTGTTTTCTCAGCTTTTGCATGAGGTTTTACAAAATATTTCCCATCAGTACGGAGATATGAATGCAACCAGTGGCTGGAATAACCACAAAGGACATCTGACTTGGCTGTAATGTCTTCAGGGAAAAATCACACTGTTGTGGTCACTTGTTGACGCTACAAGTGGCTGAGTGTGAGTGTATTATAAGCCTAGATGTGCCATGGTTGTGATTTCTCTTTTCGGTGTTTTAGATTTGTCTTAATCACTACCAGCTTTCTATTTTATTGAAAGGATAAATACAGTTTCTGTGTGATTGGACCTGACTGGGCTTTGTGTATCTGCAGAGAAAGCTCTTGCTGTCATCTTTTGCATGTTAAAAGACCTTTAAAACAACAGGACTGTTGTGCTGGCTTGGGGGTCAGACCAGGGGCGTGAGCAACATGGGATCAGCACATTCCTCACATTCTCCCACACTGTCAGCTGATTGGAGATCTGGCTTTTACCTTCATGGAAACCTCGCGACGGAACAGGCGACACTGTATCTTCAACAGGGAGGGCCTTTCACAGTTTGCCGCTGGAGGCTGCTGTTGTAACAGTCCCCTATTATGTCTCTGATTCCAAATGTACAGTCATGGGTTTAAATATCTTGATTCCTCTGAATAACATAAACAAGCTGTTTGCAGTACATTTATTTGTATGATCTCACATTTTCTACAGGTTAATCACTTATGTTGTATTTATTTATACCATGTGTCTCACAGTTTTTGGTAAAACCCCGAAATGTCATCCTATTTGGGTAAATGACATTTAAAGGTTTAAAATTGTTGGGAAACCAGAATTGCATCGGCCTGAGTTTACACTTAGTCAGACACTTACGGGAAGTCTCATGACTTCCACTGCCGAAGAGCAGTGAGGAAGTTAATGGGGGCTTTGTCTTTCCCATGTCATCGTTGCTCACTCTGTTAGTCTCAATTGCACAATTAAGCTTCTTGCAGCAGGCTGTCTGCTCTGCATGCTTCTTGCCTGGTAACACTTGACTCCTCCTACTAAACATAGATTAGCACTCACACTACGCCAGCACAACTTCAGTAAAGCAGCCCACTCCCTGCATCTGCTCTCCATCAGTGTGGTATGTGCTAGAGAGCCTTTGATTGCCCCCCCCCAAAAAAATAAAAACACACAAAAAAAACTCTACTGTGTGTGTGTGCGCGGGAGGGTGAGTCAGACAGACATAGAAAAGACTGTGGTGCTCTTTTACACAGACAATGCCCAGTGGATGAAAGCAAGCGGAAAGAGACGGTGACACAAAAGCAGTAAACAGTCATTATACTCGCAGCTTTAAGGCCAGCCCCTGGGCCTGTAGTTAAAGGCCTAATGCAGCTTGATCCTTGAGCACAACTGCTGAAGAAGCCGAAGTTCACTCCTCTGTACTATTAATGGACAAGTATGCACAGCTATGTTCAGAACTACCAAATGCCATGGATAAATCTGAGTTGCATTGCTTACAAATGGAATAACACATCAATGCTGTATCTTATTGAACCGCAGAGTTTAAGTTGTAGTACATAAGGGTGGGAAGGAGAGTACCTTCATGGGCCCCAGTGACCCCCTGCTACCTTTTGTTTTTGTGTCAAATGTTATTGCACTTTGAAACTAAACACCAGTTCAAACAGAAGGCCATAATTGCAGAGGCAATAGGACCACTGATGGGGCCTGAAGCAATAAAGGCACCTTCAGATTCTTGTGAAAACAAGACGGAGGCAGTAAAATGTTGATGAGACTGCCAGACAAAAGTAAAGAAGTGGCACATTCATCAGAAAGGCGTGAGAACAACTGAACATGTGGGATGTTGGAAGGGGTGACATTGGAGGTTGAGAAGTTCTTGACATCCTCACATAAGGGGACAACTGGTTACATTAGACAGCCTGAGAGTAATTCTCAGAAGAAGCAATTAAGCGAATTCCCAGGCCTTGGTGTTAATATTATTTTACTGATTTGCATCTTTTGACATGGTGCCAGGTGACAAAACAGGAAGAAATAAACATACACCTGACGCCTGCAACCAACAAACAGAAAGATGAAAATTGGAAGCTAGACAACAAAATGAAATTATCAAAATGATCAATGGTAATGTGAAAATGAAACTTCCAGGCATGCAGATAGTAGATAGTAAATAAATAAATAGTTATGTCATTAGTTTGCATAATCAATCGCATGCATTAGCCAACTGCAATAAAGTCATAATCAAATAAAGATCTTGAAAGGGTGGGGTTTGGGGGGGGGGGGGGGTCACCAATAAAATAAGCAAATCCGATTTCACCTCCTCCTCCTTTCACTCTGTGCATGTTATCTCAGTCAGGAAATGTACCAAGATGATTATTTTCACTGCCCCACCTTCTGTAGGCTCACTTAGGCCTGGGTAACTTTATTACTTTATTTACAAAGTACTACAAAGTACTAATATCTAATTACATTATGTGATCCTTGGTACATTTTATGGTACCTTGGTACATCTTATGATGCCAACTTTGGCAAGATGTTATGACGAAAAGTGTGCAAACCCCTATTCTCGTTAAATATGGGAAACTGGAAACTTTGCAAACATATCAGGAAAAGTATGATCCCTTTAAGAATTCCCAGATTGTACTCTTTGTTTACATAACACAGGGTACAATCCATGGACCATGCGAGGGGGCGATAGTAGGGGGTTTTACTCAAAGTACGATAACGTTGTTTACCAAAGAATAAATTAAATACAAAATAATGATCTATATTGTATTTCATAACTTTTAATAACTACATACAGCACAAATGGGTCAAAAACACTAGTTAAAACACAAATGTGGAATGGAAACCCCCTACATAAAGTAAAGAACAAGGGAATGGTACATTCCGGCCCTGCTCTTCGCTGTTTTTGTATCTGCTTCAGAGCGGATTCAACCGCCAACTAAGTTACATTTTGCTATGTCACGCTAAAGAAGTTTGAGACCAGTTTATTTATAGAAAACTGGATTGGTGTGAGCACAGAGACATACGCCGATGGATACGTGATCTGAAATGAGAGCCTGTCGTGTGTTTTGAAGGGAACTCCGGGTGATTTTTGAGCCGCTGTTATTACTGTATAGCTAATGTTACACAGTGAAGCCAGAAGCCTCATGTTTTCGTCAAGCCAAGAGGAGCACTGCGCCCCGTCCAAAGACCCGGTGAAATACGGGGAGCTGGTGGTGCTGGGGTAAGTTTAGCCTCGTTGATGTCGTATTGATAGACTCCTCAACGTTAAAGCGAGTGTTTACCTTGAGGAAGTTTCGCGAGGGCACTCGCGTTAGCTGACTTAGCGACGTGACTGTACGTTTCGAAAACGAAACATGAATTCTAAGTAATGTTTTTATTTTAGGCTAACGTCGCCTTTTTAAAACAGCTATCCCTTGCGATCTATTTAGGTAAAACGTCAAGCCTGGTTGAGGTTCTCGAGCTCACGTTACTCCACTAATCAGACACGTGCGCATTCAGAAATGTGTACGTTTTAGTTTAGTTGAGTTTGTGGCGATGTTTCATTCTCCGATAACCGGGGAAGGAACAATCGTCTTGCTACATTTGAACTAGGCGGTGTCGGCCAAACATATACGTTCAGGACCACTTTAGAAATCGGTGAAATGAATCCTATACTCAGCAACTCTGACCAGGGCGCTCCTTCTACCTTAAAGTTGGATTCATGGGGTTTTAGGAATTCGGAAGTGGCGATGGTCCCCTCCCCCAGTCCCGAGGGTTCTTCCTATTTTTCAATACTATCTGTAGCTCAAGGCCGCACAACTTTACATCTGCTAGACAAAATATTGGTCTACAGATTATTGTTGCATTACATTGTTCATACCTTGCTCAGCTCAACACACAACGTTGATTTCTTTACGTGTCTGTCTTTAATGTCTGCTGTTCACATGGTCAGAGAGGGGACCTGAACTGTTACCAGGTTTTTGGACCACCAAGAGTTATAAGTGTAGGAACGGGGGTTATGGATAAAATATAATACATTTTCAAATTCTTTTTTTTTATGTATAGAAATGACCAAACAGTTGAACTTTGAAAACCAAGGTACTACATCACATTGATGCAAAAATCACATCAAAACATTGCCATAAAACTGTCCTGTTCATTGATTTGCAATATTGCCCACATCGCCTGATGTAGCCTGAGACAGAAAAGGGAAAGCTACCACAGATACAAATATAATGCCATTTTGCCCCATAGCAGCCTTTATCAGGCCCAAAACTCTCTGTCACTAAAGATTTTTTATATTTATTTTATATTTCCGATAATCATCTTGATTCATCATTTGGTCTAGCCGATAAAATGGTGAAAAATGCCTGTTATAATTTCCTGAAGGCCAGAACGACATATTCAAATTCAAAGCTTCTTCATTTTTTTTTGTTAATAGTCAAAATCCAAAGATATCAAACACAGAGAAGCAGAAAATTAGAACAACTAAGAAGATGGTACCAATGACTTGATATATTGATTCCTATCAAAAAAGTTTTGGTTTATTTTCTGTCAATCAACTAATCAATTAGTTTGTTTCAGATCTACTGTCAAGTTCTGAAAGTTGGGATTAAATGCCTAGTCAGATTTTGTTTGCTTAATATTTTATCAGATGGATCCTGCCGGTCGAGGCAGATGACCGCCCACCTAGAGCCTGGTTCTGCTCGAGGTTTCTACCTGTTAAAAGGGAGTTTTTCCTTGCCGTTGTCGCCTAGTGCTGCTCCTGGTGGGAACGTTGGGTCTTTGTGTGTGTGGAAGTTGGTCTCGACCGGCTCCATGTGATTGAGTGCCCTGAGATAACTTTGTTATGATATGGCGCTATATAAATAAAATTGAATTGAATGAGTGACCACAATTGTTTTAAATTGATTTCCACCTTGTATTTATGTGCCCACACTTTCCGAAGTTGTAATGTTGTAGTGTTTCCGGCTGTTCAGTGCCGTTAACAATAACCGTATCTAATTTTGGACAGGCAAATAATCTAGAATTGCTAAAAAGATTTGGGAAAATGAAAAATAACATTTTATTTTGGGAAATACATTTTTTTCATGCCCAAACTTTACAAGATCTATACCACTCTTGTGTTTATGCATGTGCTTTGACTTACAGCTCTAGCTTCAAAGATAATTAGCTTTGCTTAATATTCAGACTTGAAACTATGCCCAATAGTTTGGATATGGTTAAATAACTTAAATATCTTTGATATTTTCTGTGCATGGGCACTTTGCAGCTTACAAAAAACTACCAATTTAAAATAAATAACTGACTTCCTCAGTATAGCCTTATTAGAAATATTCAGAATAAAGTGCAAAACTCACATAATTAAACAAAAAGGCTTAAAGGCTATATAGACACTTGTAAAGAAGAGCAGCGTGGCAACACTAAGAAGGACAAAACAAAAGTAAAGAAAGGATTGGCATTTTATCTTGTTTATTGTAGCCAGTCCTGTTTGGCTAGGAACAGCTCTATTTTTTAAACTTTCCGTTTAAACTCAACACAGTCAGTTTAGCTCTAGGCCCATATTTATCAAGTGTTGCAGAATCACTTCTAGGAATCGCCCTGAGAGATATTCTCAGACTATAAATACTCTTATCTCAGTGCAGAACTTGAGTGCTACTCATAAAGCCTCCTACACTTATATTCAGCAAGCAGAAGACATGGCTGTTTTACAACACTGAAATTTTTGTATTTTGAAATATTACAGTGCCATCATTCAAAATGCAGATTTTACGTGTATAGGCAAATAAACCAACATTTATATATGCAAAAATACAATGCCAAAATGTATTAAAACTCAATATTTACAAATATGGTAAGACTTTGCTTTAGCGGTCCTCTGGACTGGATACTTATGTTTGCTACATGCATTGACATACGAATGTATAGCAAACATAACAAACATATAGGTGATATAGGAATAAGACTTTGGACCCTAATTGTGCAAGCATAACGACAAATGAAAAACAGCACGCCTCTTACTAACTGAAGGGGAATCGTTTTTCCTGTATAAAGCTACTGTGGACATATTCAGAATTATGCCATTACCCATTATCTACTTTAAAAACCACCGTCAAATTTTGGTTACATCTCAAACTGTAAAACAAATTATTACATTAACAAAAGATGGAATACTGTTTTGGTTTGATTTGTACAATCTTAATTGTTATCTATATTTCAAATTATATAAATTTAATTTGTTAATCCCAAACACAGAGCTCAGTGACAGTTAAAAGACATGGTCTATATGCCGTTTGATAAGGGGAAAGCGACAGGTATCCTCCTAGCATCCCTGTGCCAGTAACCCTGGGTAGCGTGAGCTGTTGTGGTTGGTGGATGTGGAGGGCTGTAGCCGATGCTAGCAGCTGTAATTGCTGGAGTTGGATGGCTGGGGGCGCTGGCATCCCGGTGCCAGATGCCCCAGATGCCCCAGCTAATGCTAGCTGCAATAGTTGTTGGAGTTGGATGGCCGGGGGTGCTGGCATCCCGGTGCCAGACGCCCCGGCTAATGCTAGCTGCTGGAGTTGGAAAGCTGGGGGTGCTGGCATCTCAATGCCAGACGCCCTAGCCAATGCTAGCTGCTGTTATTGCCGTAGGTGTGTGGCCTGTGGTTCTGGTATTCTGGTTCCGCTGACCCCGGCTGGAGCAAGCTGCCATGGTTTTTGGAGTCGGATGGCTGGGGGCGCTGGCATCCCGGTGCCAGACGCCCCTGCTAGTGCTAGCTGCTGCCATTGCTGGAGGTGCATGGCTAGGGGTTCTGGCATTCCAGTGCCGTAGTTACTGGCTGAAGCCAGCTGCTGTGGTTGAGTGTGAGCCATTGGAGGCAAAGGCATCCCGGTGCCGAATTCCGAGATGAAGGCTGGCTGGCGTGGTTGCTGGAGCTGGTGCTGGTTTTGAAGATAGTGGTGGGAGGAGGAGGGGCCTGGAATTTCAAAGCTGGGTGATCCATCTTCTGATGCTCTTTTTCCTGCTGCTTTTTTGCTGGAGGATGTGGGTGAACTGGCCTTTTAACGGCGGCGCTGACGTCATGGCGTTTGCGACAAACATTCAATTTATTTATTTTTTAAAATTTTATTTTCATTAAACATGTGTGTGGTGGCGTCACCCGGAAGAGCGCAGGTGTAAACAGAGGGGCATGACAGCTAACTTGAGTGTTGAAAAATGTTGTGGTATTGTCCCCTCTGTAATTGAAAGTTCTTTGAGGAGTTTCCACAAACCAGTCAGAGTTTTTTGAAGAAGCTTTTACCCACTGATGCGTTGGAGAAGTGTCCTGCTAGCGTGGATCGATGGAAACTTGGAGCGTAGAATAGGGCGTCGTCCGACGGGGAGGAGGAAACGAATTTCATAATGTCAATGAGGTGAGGTTTGATACGCTGCGTAAAGTTGCTTGTGGTGCGTGCCGAGTGCGTCTGGCGCAGTAAGCGAGAGCGAAACGAGGGGATGGTTAAGGATTGTATTTATGCAGGATGGTGTAGTGTCGTGGTTAACGTAATTGGGGTGTGGTCCTGCTCCCGAAATTCTGCTAAATAGTGACAACAAAATCACTGGATATGACAAAGAAATTATTTTCTGCCATTTGGTTTTTAGCCCATGTATGTTACTTTATCTAACTTTAAATTTGTTTTAATTTATCATAGTATCAAATGGCAGAGAAATACAAGTTAAGAAAGAAATATATAATAGAGAAATAAAACATTAGATATTTCATAAAAATACGGAAAGTATTCAGACCCCTTTACATTTTTGACTCTTTGTTTTTTTGCAGCCATTTGCTAAAATCAAAAAAGTTCATTGTTTTTAATGTTTTTCTTACACCTTAAACTTAAAAGTGCCTCACAACCCCCTGTAAAGCTTTGTGGCCTGACCTCATTAGGTGTTGTCAGACTATATGATAAGAAACATCTCTGGGACTTCCAGTCACATCTGAGCATTAGGAGATTATTATTATTATTAATTTTAATGTTAGTTTTTAGGTCGGAATATACTAAAATTGGAATAGGAGTGACTGAAGCCAACTCCAGGAGAAATCTATGAAGAAATGGATTAGAGAGAGAGAGAAGGTCATGTCCAGAGTGGAGGATGGAGATGATGTGATGCTGATGGCTCACAAGAACTACAAATTGTGTGACCTTAGTAAACCCAGCAGATTACATAATCAACTGGTGTTATTATTTGTGACCCTCTCTCTGCGCACCTTGCAAATGAGAAGGCCTCACACCGTGGCTGTAAGAGGAGTGCAAAAGCCTTAGTAAATCTAGCCTTGAGCTTTTTTTATACATTTATTTATACACAGTTTGAAGCCTACAACATTCTCAAAGAAAGCAGTAATATCACACACACACCCACTGCCATTTCTATGGCAACAGTTGCTATAGTCTAATATCCACTGAGTAAGCACACTGTGTACAGACAAACATACATACACACCACCTACATTCACAAATACATACAAACTCATCCTATATATCTAAATGAGAAGTGGTGTGCATCCATAGCAGCTATATCAGGGCCCATGGCCTGAGAGACCTGTGCTCCTGTCGTAAAAAGGAAATCTTTTATGGCTAAGAGTGCAAAAACAGGGAATGACTCAGTGATATAGAAAGAGGGGGGAAATTACAAAAACAGAGACAGGAAATGAAAAAAATAACAATTTATTAGTAATCTGTGTATACATAGAGATTACTAATTGTTTTCAAGTCAACAATTCAATGTTCATTTTTTGAAATATCTACAAATTACATAATTTATAGTCAGTAAGTTAACATTTTACTCTAATAAATTAAGTCGCACTATTTTAACAGGACTGGCAAAACAACCACCACTGTGTGACTGGCAGGGGGTGAAGTCAGTCAGATGCCATTGCCTAATGTTATTATGTCTAATGTTATAATTAGCGATGAATATTGTGCCAACTCACCCGCAGATTGATCTCCCTCACCCTCTCTTGCCGTAGCTTCGACAGATTGGCAACTCTGGACATTGTGACAGCTGTATTTTCTCCAGTATTAATACAATATTATACAATAACCAGTATTAACGTTTGTACGCTATTCGGTGGATCCGTCAGATCCCTACCAAAGGGGAAAAAAAATAAAATTCTTTCCTCACTGTCCAACTGCAATGTGCTTCTGCTCTAGTGAAGTGGCTGTTCCTGTGAGAAATCTGACTTCTGAATCATCACCGCCCCCTCATACACACACACACACACACACACACACACACATACAAACACACACACACACAAACACACACACATACACGTACACACACACACACACACACACACACACAGTGTTCAGCTGTCTGTGAATGCCTGGTATAGACTATATGAAATAATTTACAAAATGCAAACATTTTACAGCAGCTATTCACACTGAAACAAATAAAGTTAATGGCTTGTATGTCCTGGCCAGTTTATCCAAATGTTCATAGCACACATATTATGTTTAAGTTTACATTTTGACTCTGACATAGACATGTAAAACTTACTGACAAAGGCACTCAAATTTTGTGCATGAGGGTTTCACTGGTATATGTGCATGAGTTCACTAGTGTGTGCAGGCTTTTACTTGTCTCTGCATTATTATTTGTGTTTTATTGCGTTTGTGAATAGTTACACAAGTGTGTGTACGCGCTTCTGTATACATGTTTATTTGTTGTTTCTCTAAAAGTGTTTGCATGACAGTTACAGACAGCAGAAAACAATGGAGTTTGGAAAGAAGAGTATTAATCTTTATTTAGATTTTTCAGGAAGTGCCAGAGAGGCTTGTTCAGCATTACTAGAACGCTCTGCCACTTTATGGTCTAAACCTATGTTACCACTGGTTACCATTTGGCTACTGAGATTAGACACTTTAACAGTGTGTGTGTGTGTGTGTAAGCATGTGCTTGTTTGTGTGAACTTCCCTAGTGAGGAGGGAAAAAGAAATCACCAGTATGACAGGAAATGTTTTGACATAGTGCCATGTAATAGAAGTCCTGACTCCTGACACACCCTTTCTATGAAGTCAAATCAGATAAAAACAGATGCATTCATGCACAACAGACTTGTATATTTATCTTTTCTTATATTGGCATGGCTTCAAGGATAGCTATGTTTGTCTGTAGGTCCACTAGGTGGACATTTATGGTCCCCAGAGGATGAATCCTACTGGCTTTCACGATCCCCTGACTTTTCTTTGCGCACCAACAGCAGGTTGACATTTTCGGCGTTCAGTGACATGTCATAATGACTATTGGGTTTTGTAGGGGATAAATTGTGACTTTGCAGCTAAAGGTTTATTATTATAACAGTTAATTGTAGAATCTAACTGAGTGCTTGTCATGCTTGTGTAATGTTATCTCTAATTGCTAGATAGATTGAATTGCCAAATAGAACTAGACATTTTGGGAGACTGCTTCAAGAATTGTAAAGGTCAGGCTGTCCCACAAGTTTTGTCATTCGTTATAAAAGAAAAGAGGAATTTCTGTGTCAGACATAGACAACCCAAAGACTTCTCATTTTGTTGCATGTTTATCATGGAATAGTCCTCTCTCTGTGTACATTAATAAAATAAACTTGTATTTGCAGATACATTGATTTGGCCTTTTATTAAAAATCTAAGTAGACAGAATTTCTCTACAACAATTTCCATAACATTTTTACCATTCATGATTCCCCAATGAGGAATCCTGCTGACTACCCGACTTAGTGTCACCATGAGGTTCACATTTGTAGATTTTAGTGAAATATCTTGATTGTGTCAGTTGCTTTGAAACTTGGTTGAGACAGTCATGTTCCTCAATCATACATTTTTATGACTTTTGTAATCTAGTGCCATCATCAGGTCAAAATAATACTTAAGATTAAAACAAAATAACTTCAAAACTGTTGACATAGCCTGCTTTGTATTTAGTGCAAATAAAAGACATAGATGTGACAACCTGAGACATAAGGCAATAGGAACACAGCCAAAACATACATACAGAAAGTAGCCAAAATTTAGTTATCTCTCTGAGGAGTGGCTTCACGATCCCTACTTGTGCATGAAGAAGAGTTTAAAAGGCATTAGGACAGGGAGTAGATCTGTTGTTCTCTGTTGGAATATCAATGAATTCTACTAGGACTGTAAACAATTTGAAGCAGCTTGACTGAGGCACATGTAGAAGGAATTACAATAATCTAGAACAGCAATTCTCAACCAGTGGGGCTGCGACCCAATGTGCGTTTCAATTACTAGGCAATACCTTTTAGACAGTAAGGTACAAGTGGATCTGTCAATAATCTGTCAATGTCTGATTAAATAAAAAAATGTTTATGTAATTTACAAAGCTAGCTATTTTTATATCTAGATGTGCTCAAGGATTCACATAAACATAACTCATTCCAAGACCACCTACTTCCGTAATAAGATTGACTCTGCCTCCAACCCACGCAAGCTCTTCTCCACCTTCTCCACTCTTCTCACCCCCCCCCTCCTCCTCCTCCCTCCTCCCTGACTGCTGATGACTTCTCCTCTTTCTTTGAGAAGAAAGTCATGGACATTAGCAGCCAGTTCCCTGAACCGACCGCCCAGACCCTTCTGCTGTCCT
>JAVQJL010042194.1:0-23488 GCA_036024295.1 Nannoperca obscura
AAGCAAAATTTTAGGGTTTGAAAGCAAAAGTTTAGAGTTTGCAAGCAAAAGTCTGGAAAGTTTCTCTCTCAAACCACTTTTTTGACTGCTTTAAAAAGAAACAAAATTCTCTCCATATAAATGTAGCCATTAATGCATGTTGTACAAAGACCAGTGATGTTTGAATATCACCAGCCAATCACAACACATCATCAGGAAGTTAATGTTCCCTCGGATGGAGTGACAAAATATTGATTTGCTGTTGAAATGAAAAACTGATGTGGGAGGCAACCCTGCATCAGTAAAAGGTCCAAAGCATGTGTTGAGGAAATATGAGTCTGAATACATTTGGATTTATAATGGCATGCAGTGCAAAGCACAATGTATTAAATGCCTCGAAATCCTGTCAAATGAGATGCTAATACCATTGAATCTCCAAACACAAAGGACCTGGGATGTCATGTTTTCTTTCTTCATTTATTTGGGAAGGTGGTCCTCAAAATTTTTATTTAGAAGTGGGCCTTAAGTTACAAAAGGTTGAGAACCCCTGTTATAGAGTATAATCTATCCAAACAATGGATGTTATTTGTGAGGCAACATATTTAATACTCATAATGTGTTGTAATGGTGCTTTCTGTATCCAGGCATAACCACGGTTCTGACAATGTCCACCATCATCACTGGTGTCTCAGCCTCTATGCCACAGGTGTCTTACGTCAAAGCCGTAGACATCTACTTGTGGGCAAGCTTCCTGTTTGTCTTTCTGTCTGTCATCGAGTATGCTGCTGTCAACTATTTCACCACAGTGGAGGAGATGAAGAAGCTCAGGAGGGCAAAGGTCATTCATAATCAGTTTTTTTTTTGTGGCCTTAAATGTCTTCTGAAATCTCATGTAACGTGTTTGTTGTAAATCATTTCCTGCCATCTGGACCTCACAGCCTGGCTCTCCTCTCTTTCCTCTGTCGCCGCAGATCGCCTCCTTCACCGCCACACAGGCCATGGCGTTTGACGGCTGTTTCCATGACAATGACATTGACCTGACTTCTTTTCCGGAGGTCTCCAGCACCCCAAATACAGGGAGGAATACCCAGGCTCGCAACTCTACTGTCTCCGCACCCTCAGAAGGCACCAGGCTACGCCGCAAACACCCTTTAAAACACAACCTCAGCTTCATAATGAGCAACAGCTACATGATCGACTCCTACTCCAGAGTCATATTTCCAATGGCTTACCTGCTCTTCAACATAATTTACTGGAGTATGTATGCATAGTACAATAAATATGCATCAGAATAAACAGTATAAATGTTTGACTATTTTCCCCATCTATACAGTGTAACACCTGTGACAGGCTGCAATTAGCTCATGTTTGATTGAATGGCTCATCATTGAATGGCAGTTATTTTTGCGGATGGAAATGCGTGGTTTTAGCATGCCTGTTTTATAGGAGAAAATGTTTTAATCAACCAAATGGGTTTACATTTTAAGGATTTTATTATTAGATACAAATGTTATATTGTATAATCATTGTACAACATCTTGAACAATAAATGTATGCTCTAAAGATGTGTGTCAAGCTTTTATGACAAAGCTTTACATTACTTTGTATTTATCAACAGCAGCAAACCTTAACTAACATCAATGGGATGTAAATGTGACAGATTAAATTAGTCACAAGCATAATTTGTATCTGCAGTGCCTGCAAGTTGATTTTATGCATTAAAACAAACAAGTCAGACAAAAGGAACTCAAAAACACAGTGAGAAACAGCAGAAACTATATGGGTCTTAAATGCCATCACTGTGTTTGCCCCAACTGGAATTCAGTATTTTTCCTGGCTTGTGGCTGTCTTTGTCGTCCTGACTCCCCCTGGTGTACTGAAAGAGAACTACGCCTTTAATTCTTCTGTTTCAAATGTTTTTAATTATAGGAAACTCAAGCTGGTAAAGCATCACATCTATTTGCTACTAGTACACGATAAGGCATACTTTTACATAAATTGTAATAGTAGCAGTATTTTTATTCATTCATCATACATAGTAAAGTAAGTCAATTGTCACTTATTATGTGACAAATCTCTGGATGCGAAGGGTCAAATTCAAGATCCCTTTCTTTGTGTACAGTTTGTGATTGTATCCTGCTCACACTTTGTGAGGGTCAATTCATTTTGTTGACCTTTTATGATGCTGATCTAGTTTGCATTTCATAGTATAAAACAAGTTGGCCGTGTAGCTTTTAATATATATTATTAGGAGACTTTAAATGACTAAATGTCGTTTATCATGATCTTTACATATTTTACATATTTTGAAAACCATCTCAATTATTTAGTCCTATGTCACCCAGACACACCCCAGGTGAGAGTATACGCACTCTTCAGGGTGTAACTGTATTAAATATGGTTTTGCCAGGTTAAATACAGGTTAAAGAGCAAAAACAATGGAGGAAATAAATGTGTATGTTAATGAGTACAGTAGTGACAGTGCACAACAAACATCCGCATTCAGAGTCCTGTAAAGCATAACATGACAGACAATAATGCCGCTGGTGCGTGACGCAACAGTAAATGTCTCAGTGCCAGGACTCTTTCAGCTCTGTAGTGTTACCCTGGCAACACTTGTTCATAGTCATGTCTATCACTGAGAACACTCACAGGGTTGGGACACACCCTTAGGCGCACCTTTACTGCCAAACAATAGTAGAAAAAGATTAATCTCTTCCGCAACAAAACCTACAGGAATATTTCTGGTGTACAGGAATAGCTTTGGACACAGCACAGTGATCTAATAAATATCTAATAATTTCCTGTTCCTGTTCAGTTGTTGACTTGCTCGAGGTAAAGAGAATGTATGCGATCTCCACCTGTTCAGCCTGACGTTTCAGGGGCGTGCCACATGTCAGCTATTGATCCTGCATTTCAAAGTCACAGTAAACTTAAACAGCACCCTGCCAGCAACAACAGCAATCGAAGACTTTGTGTTAATTCAGATTCATCTGATGATTGTGGTTTGGCTTTGCTTTCAAGTTTGGATTTTCCCCCACGGGAAGTTATGTTCCAGGAAAATGAAGACGAAGTCATGAAAGCTACCGGTATTTGTTCTGATGGATCTTCATGTCAGCACATTTTTGACCCCTCTGTCAGGTAAAGTTGAAGTGGTGGTATGGTGTCAACTTTTCCTTAATTGGGATCACAGCTCACCTCAGAAATCACATCCTTGTCTGGTTTGATTCAGGGTTATTTATCAAGCTTGTCTACTTAGACTATCCTTTATTTAAACCCCTAGAAAATGTAAACCTTCTCCCAGGAAGAATGGGTCCATTGATTTGTGCTTTTAATTCAAAATTCTATCTACATCTAGAAACTGAAATAAGGCATCTGGATTTGTTGGGAAATTTGTTGGGAAATTAAAGTTTAGAGGAACAATGTTGCCTTCGTTTAGAGTCTAAACAATCGCTTTGGAAATCATACGTAGGGTAAGGAGTTTTTGTAGTTATTTAATTCCTGTTGATATACCTTTTTCACCTTTTCGATTGTAGAATCAGTCCACTTGTTTATGTTTGGATTGTGTTGCTGTCTTTTTCTTTCATATTTATAAAATTAAATAAATAAAATTCTCAATATATACTTCATATATATGTACTGTGTATATTCTTTAAAAAAAAGAGCATGTTGCAAAGTTTAGAGAGTTGTAAATTTAAGTCTGCTGCTGTCACAGTACTATTTTTCCCCGCAAATGCAACATTACAGATGTGAGCACCTCAGAAAAGCTCTGGTCCAGGCAAACATTCAACATTTATTCATGGAAACCAGCATGTGTGTCTATAATATTTAGCCTACTACTTTAAGGCTTTACATATTACTGTTTGCAGTTTCCCAAAGCTGCGATATGGGTAATGTGTTTGTTCTGTCATTGTACTCTGATTAGAGGTGTCTGAACAGCAATGCCTTCAACTGTTCAATTTTGCTTTATTTATTTCTTCAGGACAGTGCAAGATATGGTAAATGAACTAAATGAATAATCAGAACCAAAGATTAAAACCTTTCAGACATAGAATTACAGTAGAGGCATGAAGCATTCATTAGAATGGGTGTGATGGGAAGAAGTGTTTATGCCTGAGAAGATTTTCATATGACTCAGTCTGTTACCCTTTCCTTAAACTGTTGTTTAACAATAGGAATAAAGAACCAGACGTTTTCATTTCATATAGGTCAATAACCAATAGAACAAAAAGTTCCAATGATTGTATTTGTTATTTTACAGAGTGAGGACGCCAGGCTCACATGTCAAACATCTACACTGGTTACACATACAGCTGCTGGTCATCCTATTGGCAGGTATGGACACAATGGAGCAGGGGAATCTGTTAATCTAGTCATGTTATATGGACCTCTGTTTATGAACTGCAGTGCTTGACATATCTGACATGCTATTCATTCAGCGTTCATCATAACACACTCACACATGAATGTGTCCAGTTTTCTTTGTAATTTATACAGTAACCTGTTCTTCGAGTCTGATTGCTGTCTGTTTTACACAACTCCACAGTGCTGTAGCTTCTTTGTAGAGAAAGGTCGGAAACTATGACAAAGCGGAAAGAAAAAAGAAGAGTGTAATTGAACAATTTTGGGCAACTACCACATATACCTGAGCTTCTGAAACATTTTTAAGGATGATTATATGCAACAGAATAAAAGGAGATCCAAAATGATTATATAGAAATGATCCCATATTTTAGGACAATTTATGTATTTTAAAGTACTGATACATTTTATATTTGTTTTCTTTATTTCTTTACCTATTATTAATTATTAATATACAGCATCAGTCTTTAAAATCTTCAACAATTCTATATACATATCAGTCAATGCCCGATACCATTGTCATGATGTCCAGTGTTTACAATACAGTATAAAGGTTATAGGTCACATTGATCATCATTAAACTGAAGTTATGAAATTGAAGTTTAAATATATCATCTTTGTCATTCATTGTGTGCAGACTGAAACTGATTCAACTTCTTCCTTCATCAGGTCGGGCTTCTTGTAATCAGACCACTTCTGCTCCTTCTCCTCTTCCTCTTGCTACAACAAATGCGGAGACTTCAGGTAAAAACTTGTAAAAGCAGACAGCATCATCCCACTCAACATTTTGTAATCAGAAAGGGCCAAAAAGCCATTTGAGACTCTGACAAAGCACAACCGTCCTTCACAATCTTTCTTTTCATCGTCACACTGCTGCTGCTGGTTTCCCCCATCTATTATGTGTCACTGGTTGAAAATGAAAACCAACCGGTTTAATTCAAACCTCTGTCATCCATTTTGGTATCAGTATCTGATATAGATTGATGAAAAGATACAAACTATGTCATATGTAGACAAATCGTCCTCATTCTGTGATATGGAACACTGGAGCAGCAGAAGAGAAGTATTCAGATAAATGAATAGTTATATATCAAATCTAACCTGTTTTATACTTCTTACAGCAGTATACTACTTTATTGATGTCACTGTGGATGTCACTGGAACGCAAAAGGATGAATCAGAAATCAAAGACTGGGTGTGTAGGGAAATTGTTATGGATTAGTTGCTCATTAAAATACCAGATAAAATGATGTTTATATCCTATGATCAAATATAATGAGTGTTATATTCCTTTTTTCAGCTTAGCCAGGTGTTCCAAAACAGTCTGGACAGCTGCGTGTCAACAAACTATGAAGAAACAACTGCCACACCTACCACTCCACAAACTACACCAGCAAACACTTCATATGAGACACCAGCAACAACATTACAAAGCTATAACACAACTACAGCTGCAACATCAACGCCGTTAATATGGAACAACTCGTCTACAGCTGCAAATTCAACAGAGTTCATCAGCAATTACACAACTACAGCTGCAAATTCAACAGAGTTCATCAGCAATTACACAACTACAGCTGCAACATCATTAATATGGAACAACACAACTACAGCTGAAAATTCAACAGAAGTTATCAGCAATGACACAACTACAGCTGCAACATCAACATTGTTAATATGGAACAACACATCTACAGCTGCAGTATCAACAGGGTTCATTAGCAATGACACAACTACAGCTGCAACATCATTAAAATGGAACAACACAACTACAGCTACAAATTCAACATTGTTCATCAGCAATGACACAACTACAGCTGCAACATCAACATCATTAATACAGAACAACACATCTACAGCTGCAGCATCAACAGTGTTAATACGGAACAACACATCTACAGCTGCAGCATCAACAGGGTTAATACGGAATAACTCAACTTCAGCTGCAACATCAACAGTGTTAATACGGAACAACACAACTTCAGCTGCAACATCAACAGGGTTAATACGGAACAACACAACTTTAGCTGCAGCATCAACAGTGTTCATAAGCAATGACACAACTACAGCTGCTACATCAACAGGGTTAATACGGAACAACACAACTACAGCTGCAACAAATCAATTTACCACAGCTACTCCGATGCAGAACAACAGCTCAACAACCTCTTTACCTGTGACCAGCGTGACCAAACAGATGCCTAACAATGTAACAATCAACAATCCATCGAATGTAACAAATGAAAACCAGACACTCAAGCGCGTAGTTCGTCAAATCAGTGACAGTGTGACATCAACCAGGTATCACTGCAATGATTTCTCATAAAATGAATTAATAAATTAATGAATGGGTGAAGATCCAAACATTTTCACATTATACACTACTCACCGGAGAAAGTTTTTTTGTTTATGTTGATTTATGCATTACACATGATTAAGTACAATAATGCATAATTCTTTGCAATTGTGGACAGGAAGAGAAAGCAATGACCAAAAATGTAATTGCAATTGCATTTTTTCTGGCGTTTAGTGTTGTAATAGTGCTGTTGTAATAGTGAACTCCCAATCAAAATTTACTTCAAATTGCAATATTTGTCAGTGACAGGTTCCACAAAGTCCATGTTGTAGGAATAACTAACTCTTATGTGATTTGTTGTATTTATGTTCTTTTACTTCTGTCAAAAAGCCACTGAAATGTTTATCTGTGATATGCTAAAATGTAGAGTAAGAAAAGCAGAAGTAGAGATGAGCCATAAAGTAAATGAACTGACTCGGAAATGCCAGGTTATCAGCTAACATTAGGTATCATAATCTACTGGTCATACCAGGCCAAGTAAGGCTGGAGCAACAAAACTTGTCTGTATTCAATTAAGAAAGTATGTGTTTTATTGCCCTTGAATGAGGAGAGAGAGAAATGTGATTTCTTTCAAACGTTATATAGATTGGCTTTTAATCAATCATATTTTTCATTAATGTTGTCTCAATTTATTTTTCAGTGGGATCAATAATGGCACTACAGCTGGCCTATTTCAAGTAATTTAACATTTAAATGTATCAATGTGTTACAGTATGTGAATAGAAGGATCATGGGAATTAATGCTGATTTGTTTAAACAGGGAATTGAAGTTAATTGCGCCACGGAGACTGCAATAACGTAAGTAACATTACAATTTATTTTTTAAATAACTGAAACAAGTGTAAAGACTGTATTTGTTGTTAACGCCGACCTTATGCTTCAGAAACACCAACTGTTCTGTGACGCTGCAGCTGACGCAGAGCGTACCTTCCTGTTGTATCCTCCGTACGCTCTGTGCGGCCAGTAAAGCATCCCCTGACATCCATGTGGTGGGAACACAAGCACATATAATGAGTGAGTGTTACACACCCTGAAATACATCATTACTTACCTAAGAAGTTCCCACAATTCAATCAACCCTTTTTGTCATTGAACAGGTCCAGTACAAGACCAGTGCAGTGCACAAGAGGAAAACAGCTGCAATTATACTGGTCAATCCGGTGTATTATGGTAAACTCTTTTGGTTTAACCTCTCATCTTTTTTTTTATTACATGAAAAAATGTGAAAACTGCAACATTGTTTTTGTGTTTTTTAAAGTATTATGACATGATCTTTAAGGTAAATATATACAGAATGATCATGTAATGTATTGCCTTTGCATTTTGGGAGGTTGTTGGGTGCTACACTTTACTTATTTATTTTTAATCAAATGTGGCTATCTTTTGACAGTGAAGAGTCTGGGGCTGCATATGTGGCTCCTCAAATCAACTCAACTAAATGTGGTGCAGGTGAGCTCTAAACATTTCCCTTACAAATCTTCAAGCCACACGTAGTAAAGGAAGCATTGACCCCCTTTAATGTTTACTACACGTTGATGTTTCAATTCGAAATGGGCCAAATTTTGACATTTTGTAACTGATCTACATATACACTGCTCAAAAGAATTAAAGGAACGCTTTGAAAACACCTCAGATCTCAATGTAAAACATAAAAAAAAAATATATACATACATATATATATATATATATATATATATATATACATATAAATAAAATGATCAACCTACAGAGGGCTGGATTCAAAGACGCCGTGAAAATCAAAGTGGAAAAATTATGCCGCAGGCTAGTCCATTTTACTGAAATGTCATTGCAGCAACTCAAAATGGTACTCAGTAGTTTGTATGGCCCCCACGTGCTTGTATGCATGCCCGACAATGTCGGGACATGCTCCTAATGAGACGACGGATGGTGTCCTGGGGTATCTGCTCCCAGATCTGGACCAGGGCATCACTGAGCTCCTGGACAGTCTGTGGTGCAACCTGACGGCGTCGGATGGACCGAAACATAATGTCCCAGGGGTGTTCTATTGGATTCAGGTCAGGCGAGCGTGGGGGCCAGTCAATGGTATCAATTCCTTCGTCCTCCAGGAACTGCCTGCATATTCTCGCCACATGAGGCTGGGCATTGTCGTGCACCAGGAGGAACCCAGGACCCACTGCACCAGCGTAGGGCCTGACAATGGGTCCAAGGATGTCATCCCGATACCTAATGGCAGTCAGGGTGCCGTTGTCTAGCCTGTAGAGGTCTGTGTGCCCCTCCATAGATATGCCTCCCCAGACCATCACTGACCCACCACCAAACCAGTCATGCTGAACAATGTTACAGGCAGCATAACGTTCTCCACGGCTTCTCCAGACCCTTTCACGTCTGTCACATGTGCTCAGGGTGAACCTGCTGTCATCTGTGAAAAGCACAGGGCGCCAGTGGTGGACCTGCCAATTCCGGTGTTCTATGGCAAATGCCAATCGAGCTCCACGGTGCCGGGCAGTGAGCACAGGGCCCAAAAGAGGACGTCGGGCCCTCAGGCCACCCTCATGAAGACTGCCTGTCTCCTGGAATCTCCTTCATGCTCTTGAGACTGTGCTGGGAGACACAGCAAACCTTCTGGCAATGGCACTTATTGATGTGCCATCCTGGAGGAGTTAGACTGCCTGTGCAACCTTTGTAGGGTCCAGGTATCGCCTCATGCTACCAGTAGTGATACTGACTCTAGCCAAATGCAAAACTATTGAAAAACTGTCAAAAAAGATGAGGAGGAAAATAATGTCAGTGGCCTCCACCTGTAAAACCATTACTGTTTTGGGGGTCATCTCATTGTTGCCCCTCTTGGGCACCTGTTGTTAATTTCATTAACACCAAAGCAGCTGAAACTGATTAACAACCCCCTCCGCTACTTAACTGACTAGATCAATATCTTAGAAGTTCAATTGACTTGATGCTATACTCTGATTAAAAAGTGTTCCTTTCATTTTTTTGAGCAGTGTATATTAACTCACAATGTCAAAGTAGACCTTACAAATGAATATTCACCCATTGTGCAGTGTCACATGTCAAGACGAGTTAAAGCACATCCATATTGCTCTGACAATCCAAAACACTGAAATGACACAAATTGTGCTAAAGTTATAGGTTAAATACTGTAAGAAGAACTTGAAATGTCTCTGGATCTGTTCACACAGACATTTGAATACAATGAACCAAAATGCTTTGACTTTTTTTCAGCTATAGAGAAAAACAACTGCAGCTGCTCTGCATACTGCAGTGGATCTGGTGAGTGTTTGATCACCTCATAAAACCACCACATTATTATCTAAATAGATATTGTCTGAAAGATAAGTTAATATTGTTTTTTGTTTAATTGTTTGTTTGTTTTTAGATGCATACTACACTTTTCAATTTTCAACACATGATCCCAAAATGAACAATTCATATCTCTTGTCCCTGGTAAGTTTACGTTCACACATAACATGCATACATGTGTAAGTGTATGTTTTGTCTTTAATTATCTATGTTTCATCAGTGAATTATTGTAGCATCAGACTATAATGAATCTTTAATCTTTACAGATTTCTATGCTGAAACAACCACTTAACTGCTCTCCGAATACAGAGTGAGTTTAGCCTCTCCAATTAAAATTTACATCAACATATATCGCTCATCAAATTCAAAATAAATAATCTCTGTAATGCTCCTTTGCAGAGTTTCATGCCCATTTTCCATTATTGAAGCTGAATACAAGGTAATCAGCCACCAAAGCATAATCATATTGCCTAAACATTTGCATTTATCAAATTTCTAGAGCAAAACTAATCAAATTGTAGTTAAGCCATATTATCTAAAAAAAAAACTAAACAAGGGATTAACTAATATGCCTTTTTGATATGCTTTAAAGGAAATCTTACTGTAGCGTAAAATGTACTTAATTGACTAAATAACATTTTCACAGTGAGAAAGCCAGCAAATTATAAAAGAGAACTGTAATATGTAGCGATACTGTAGTTTAAATGTAATGTAATGTAAGAGTTTGACACCGAACCCCACGTATTCAGCCAGGACCATCAGAAATATCACATGGTGCACAACATGCTTTTGTAGGATACCTGGGGCCATTGGTTTTTAACTCTCACAAAACATTTTGGATCATAAAGTTATTTTTGAGTAATGCATTAAATTCAGGAATACCGGCCACTTATCAGCGAAACTTTGTGACACTTGTCCACGTTTTCTCTTTTTGTGAAACTTACGCTCACAAAACATAAAACTTATCTAAATGTGTTGCTTTAACATAATCCCTTGAGACAGTTTGACTAAAATGGAAATCTCTACTCAGGATGGAAATGTGTTCTGTGGAAGCACAACAGCAAAGTGAGTCTAATTATATTAGCTTTGAAGGAACAACATTTCTATGTACTCATACATCTCAGTGACTGAAAGCTGTGCTCCTCTGATTTTTGAAATCCCAGTCTTAAAAGCTGCAGGGCGATTTTAGATTTTGCCAATGCGGTTCCAATCTGTATCCTGTCGGCAGCCGTGAGGAATGTGCTTCAGTCTGAGAAAGATATCAGTTACAATGGACTAGTGGCCCAAGCAGGTGTGTATATTAACTACAGGGAGTCAACAAGTCAATTTAATCAGTCAACACAAATACTGCAGTGTCCTGTAAAACTTTTAATTTGTTTTGTGTCTTATATGTCACACAGCAATTTGTGGAAATTCAGATGCCAGCGGCAATCTACTAAAATCCCAGTTCACATGGGATGACATTAACCTACTGCCTGCCAACTTTTGTATGACAATAGAACAGTCTAGCATCCTTACTTGGTTTGTACCATCTTCTTACTACCATATCTTCTGCACTAATAGTAGTAGATAGTAGTTTACTTCAGGGCTATTTGTATTGTAGTTGATAATAATATAACACCTAATTTCTACAAACACTTTCACCCAGATTAATTGCTCCTTTTTCTTTATAGTCAAAATGGAAACAATGTGATTGTGCAGCTGGAGGAGGAGTGTCTTCAGCAGCCTGTTACCACACCCAGCCCAAATGTGACAACCACACAACCCAACGCCACCACCTTGTCTGTAAATGTAACTTCACCCCCCCTGAACACAACAACTCTGAATGCCACCACCTTGTCTGTAAATGTAACTTCGTCCCCCCTGAACACAACAACTCCGGGTACTACCACCTCGCCTGTAACTTCCTCACCATTTAACACAACGTCTCTGAACGCCATCACGACTGCTGCTAATGTCACCACCCCCAACCCAACTGCAACCACCACAAATGCGTCGATTTCTGTGACCACCGAATCAGGTTTGTTTTCGCCTCAGCGCTTTGTACAACTCCGTTGCAACAATTACATCACGATGAGCATCATTATAACACCCCCTTTACGTTGTCGACTACAGCCGACAGCCAAGCCAACGCACTGTTGGCGCTGACCGAAAACGTATCCAATCTAAACTCCAGCCAGGTGGATCAGCTGGTGTCTCAGCTGGAGAAACTTTTGTCGGGCCCGAACGTCAGCCTGGCGCTGGGAAACACCTCTGTCCAGATCGTCAGCAACCTGCTGGGTGCTTCTCCCCAGACGCTGTCCAGCGCCTCCAACAGGTTACAGATTCATTTTTTTTATTTTTTTTTTATTCTCTAACATTGTTTACTGTTAAAGAAATGTGTGGTAATGGTATAACTCTGGTTCTTTTTTTGAACCTCAAACCTTTATATTGACAATGAATATTAGAAGTATTCTTATTTTACACAATACCAATTCATTTCTTTTTTCATCAGGATAATAGGGATTGTTGACACAGTGGCGTTGAAGCTGGTCCTTGATGGAGCGACTCAGACCCTGTTGTCCCCGGCTGTGGCTCTGTCTGTGAAACCAACAGATGGCGCTAACTTTCAGCAAACATTTTTTTCCATCTCAGACCCCAATAATGTACAGGTATGACGTGAATAGTCCAGTTTATTGCATCTGTATTGTATTGGTCATACATCACAACATTTGCTATACAACTGCTAGCAGATGTGAGTGTTTTAGAGTTATATGTACACGGTTTGGAAGCCTGAACAATTTAAATGACATAAAATGAAGTGTCAGGTTAAGATCAAAATTATTCAGGTACTGCTAAGTACAATCTGATAGTACTTACTTATGCAGGATTTTGAATGCAAAACTTTTCCTTGTAATGGAGAATGTTTGGACTTAGTTATTTCACAGTTGATACTTAATGCACCTGCAGCTACATTATCAGCAGGCAACAAAGAGTCAGTTGCCCTATTTTAAAAGGTCCCGCAATACTGCGGTAAAAAAGCCCCCAAAAGGTTGTTGCTGTTTCTGCATGAAAACATTCAGTTAGATCAGAAGGTCTGGCAACCTACTTTTTTAATGCTTTTTTAATATGCTTTATGTGGGTTCATCCCGAGATTATGCTTGTTTTCATACAGGTATCCCCCTTTTGAAGCAGAAATGAGCTGAGCTATTGATAAAGATTAATGTCAGTTGCCTCAAATGAAAAAGAAAATAGCCTATAATCATAAAATCTAGTTTTTAAGCATGTGCCATGTCTGTGTTGCAGGTGCGTGGGAATTCCAGGCTCAGGAGGAATGTGAGAACAGACTCCTCCATCCCTCAGGGCTCCGTCAGTCTGCCCCCCTCTCTAACACAGAACCTGTCCTCACAGGAACAGCAGCTGGCCTCCAGAGTCCAGTTCAATTTCTACCAGAAGGACACAGTGTTCCAGGTCTATACATGCAGCAAACATTCCATTCAAAGAGAGATATGCATTATCAGACTCCTGACTTTACGATGATTTTTATTGTCAAACAGACAATTTGTGTTTCTTGTATTGTCTCTAAATGGCCATGCAGGACAGATCTCTGGGAGAACGCAAACTTAATAGTGGGATCCTGGGAGCGAGTGTGGCCAACCTGTCAATCACAGGACTGCAGGACGATGTTGTAATTAACCTGAGGCACACAAAGCCAATTCCAGTAAGCCCCCCTTTTTAAAAAAAATACCAGTTCTCTCACTTTTTCATAGACGTGTTGACTTTTCCTCCTTATATACACATTAATAAACGAACAATACTTCTAAAGAGTTGGGGAAAAGAAATACAAAAGTATTTTTATATACATTTTAGCAGCTGCCGTTTAAATACAGCTAGATCACTAACATGGTATAGAAGCTGTGATCCTCTACAGAGGGGGAAAATTATGATGAACAATTAGTAATTGTAAACTGATACAAGCTCTTGTGCCTTTTCCCAAACTACAGGGTAATTTTGTGGCTACATGTGTTTTCTGGGACTTTACATTAAATGGTAAGTTTTCCAACAACGTCTATCTGAATGAAGTGAATAAAAACAAAAATGAAAATGTTGTTGATCGCATTTTCTACCGGCAGACGGATCAGGTGGTTGGAATCCAAATGGCTGTTTTGTCCAAAACAGCACCGACAATGAGACAATTTGTGGCTGTAATCATTTAACCAGTTTTGCTATCCTGCTGGTAAGATGATGATATTTCTCCTAAATCTTTTCATGCATCCTTTTGTTTGGTGAATACTGATCTGATAATAGTTCTATTCCTAATTTTAAACACCATTCCACCTTGTGACTTGTTTTTCTTTTTTTTCTTACAGGACATCTCTAGACAGCCTGTAACCAGTCCCATCCAGGACACCATCCTCACCTTTATCACATATATTGGCTGTGGCATTTCCGCCATCTTCCTTTCTATCACCCTCCTCACATACTTGGCCTTTGGGTGAGTACTGAGGGCCATAAGATAAATTACACACATCCAACTTGTAATAATTACTACTGTAGCATATATTGTTGCCTGCCACTGTGTTTATTTTTATTCTACCACTAGTAGTCATCAATGCTGGTTTCCAGCCATGATGAGATAAATTAGATATTATGGTTTAAAGGGCGTTGGGTTCTTGTCTCTTTTACATATTCAATACAATAAAATCAATTATTGGTGTCCATTAACATATCATGAAGGGGGCTGATCTTGGGTTAGTTAGTAATAAAGATTTGTTTAAAATCCAGTCATATGGCAGATCATCTTGTGATGTCCAATGCTGAACAAAACAAAACCTTACCTGTGCAATGGTTGTGTACAAAGAAAAACATTTTAAAACTGAACAATGCTTTCTTGATGATCCTGAACCCCAAACAAACTACAACAAATATAAAACTAAATACAAATAATATTATTTTGTCCCTCAGGTTGCTGTTTATCACTAGTTCACAAATTCATGAAAACTAGAGAGCGAGACACGTTGTTCATCGAGAAGAGTCCTCTGAGATGCTTCTAATCCATTTGAACGTTGCAGGAAGCTGCGTAAGGACATTCCATCCAAAATCCTAATCCAGCTGTGCATGGCTCTGCTGCTGCTGAACCTGGTCTTCCTGGTGGATGCGTGGCTGTCTCTCTACCCAGAAGCCGTGGGCCTCTGCATCTCCACTGCCTGGTTCCTTCACTACTTCCTGCTGGTTTCCTTCACCTGGATGGGACTTGAAGCCGTCCACATGTACCTGGCCCTTGTGAAAGTCTTCAATAGCTACATATCACACTACATGGTGAAGTTCTCGCTGGTCGGCTGGGGTGTCCCAATGGTTGTGGTCATTATTGTCATTGCCATTAACAAGGATAACTACGGTCTTGTCTCCTATGGAAGGTTTATTGATGGCACTAGCGATGACTTGTGAGTCTTCTGACAGACGCTTTATCTGCAGGCACATGCACATTATTCTACACAAACTAAAAATATTCCACAAATACCAACATACATGACATAAAACCTGCACAAAACAAACACATTAACCTTTTAAGTCTCTCCCATCCCTGTGCTCTCTCGCAGCTGCTGGCTGAAAAATGACATCGCCTTCTATGTGGCAGTGGTGGCCTATTTCTGTGTCATTTTTCTCTTCAACTTGGTCATGTTCATCGTGGTGTTGGTCCAGCTGTGTCGGATAAAGAGGCAGAACCCTCACAACTTAAATCACCGCACCACACTGCAGGATGTGCGCAGTGTGGCGGGGATAACCCTCCTCCTGGGCCTCACTTGGGGCTTTGCCTTTTTTGCCTGGGGGCCCGTTAACCTGGCATTCATGTACCTCTTTTCCATCTTTAACTCCTTGCAAGGTGAGATGACTCATTTTGGTCTGGGTGTTCACGTACTAGTGGGTCCATTTAAACCTGGGTACGGTCATTTTTGTTTTTCCATAGAAATAAGAGGACAATTTGAGGGTATTACAACTTTGGTCTTGTATTTGTATGCACTAAAAACCACTGCGTTGACATCGATATATTGTAGCACCAACACAAAACTGGGTTAACTTTACCCAGTACCTATGGATGGAAAACCACCAAGGAACAGATGTTGTTTTGACCCATTATTTATTTTATATTACTGTTGGGCTACTCTAGAACTTTATTAACATGTCATGATTTTTCATAATATGCAGTTTTGAATGTCAAATGTACTTACTATGTGAAGGTTTTAAGGTAAAACTTTGGTCCAAATAACCAGTTTCTAGTTTGGGTAGATAACCCATAAGACAATACCAGTGGGTCAAAAAGACCCATTTTAGTGCGTAGTTTTTCCCATCATTGTTATCAGTTAGGTTAAAAGGAATTGCTGAAATCTGGCAACTTCAATGAAGTCCGACAGGGCAACAAATGCTAACAGCTGGGTTGCAAACATGCCAACACTTTAGCCAGGATATCTAAACCTCTGGATTTGATACTGTAGATTAATCAATGTTTACAGTGAGCCGTTTGGGTAATAAGTCACACTTCTTTTCACATGCATCATCACTCCCACTCCCCAATCTTACCAATTAACTTGAGTACAATGTGGTCACTACACATAGGATTGATGGCCAAACCTACAATAGACTGGAATTATCCTTTAATAAGGTTTCAGTCTAACCTTCCACATACAATTTTAACAAATTGAAACACCTCATGCAAGTAGACTATCAAATTACGAACTCTATCACGGGCTGACAATCTAATATAACCCACTTTTGTAACTGTGTTTGTCTATGTGCTTTACCTGTATGTCCAAACTGTTGACACTGTACTCCACACTATTATAGGTTTGGTGTGTCATCAAAAATAATCCTGTTTGTTTTGTAGGTTTCTTTATATTTGTGTTCCACTGTGCGGTGAAGGAAAATGTGAGGAAGCAGTGGAGGACGTACCTGTGCTGCGGCAGAATGAGACTAGCAGAGAACTCAGGTTACAGATGTTCACTTTCCATTTCACAGCTCTGGCTGGAAACCATACCATCTTGCACCCCTCTATTTGGTTTCTGATTTATTTAAAAGTGCATTAGATGCATGATGGGAATCGATTAATCAATCACTTACAATACCAACATTTCACCTTTTATCTTGTGGAATTTCTTTTCACAGAATGGAGTCGGACTGCAACACAGAAGACGAAGAAGTCATCAGTGACCAGACTAACTTCTCTTCATTCCTCTCAGTCCTCTCAGTCCAACAACTCAACCAACTCTTTGCTTGTCAGTGACTCTTCTGAGCAGATTAATGGCATTGGTAAGTGAAGACAGTCTGCTGTTGTGATTGTGTGAGACACAGGCACCTGGCCTTGGGATGACAGTCACTCATGACACATTTAGACTATTGATTCACACACTAAGCTTTAAGTAGGTTATCTATGTCAAAAACAGGTTTTATCTACTTTTAATATCTATTTTTACCCTGATTTGACATGCGTTTGGTCTGATGTGTGATGAGTGCTCACTGGCTTAAAATTGTAAACAAGGTGGTCAGTTTAACGCTGCTTTCTGCTTTTGCAAAAATTGTTTGCCACAATCGATCAGAAATAATGCAGCAGTGCTGTTACAGGAAGCCCATTTGACGACAGAGCAATGACAGCTGATGAACAACGCAGTACGGATGTGATCCTCAACGAGATCAACAGGCAGTACAGAGACCAACGAGCACCGTGATCCAAAAAGGACAGAACAGACTGTTTAATGGCTCATATTTTCAAATACTTGTATATATTGTGTATTTAGAGTAATTTATGTACAGTCCACCTGCATGTCACGTTATATTTGTAATGGGCATGGGAAAGCCTGCAGTATACATGGCACTTGATTCTTTGCATTTTCTTCCTTTATAATTTTAACTGTATTTGCACAAGGAAGCTGAACATATATTGCATACATTGATGTTGACTCATAAAAAATGTTTAGTTTGCTATCATATAAGACAAAGAAAAGCTGGAAACCTTCACATTTCAATGGCTGGAAGCGATGCATTTTTCTACTGGCCATATTTGCTTCTGTCACTAATTAATTTCTTTTGGATTAATTACTTGTTTGAGTCTAATCTCACATTTGGAGAACACACTGGATTAAAAAGATGTGACTCAACTTTATCAATAGCTCATGCTCTATCTGCATTGTTTCTCTGCTCACCGTTTATATACATATGCTTTCTTAAAGTAACCATGATTATTATTCATCACTTCCTTATTTATTTTTGAGTGGGAAAAAAAACAAACAAAAGCCAAGACATTTTTCCCCCCAAAACACTTTAATTTTAGATCTTCACAAAACTAATCTCAAGTGGGACAGAACAGCATTTGGTGAAATTATATTGAATAAATAAATGTAACTCAGATCACGCGTAAACGTGGTGTGTACTGTATATGCAAGCTACATTCACCGTCCTTTACATGCACCTAATACGGTCTTAAAAAACTTAATATATCAGGAGAAACCAAAGGTGCTAATAAAACATGACATTAACAGCACAAGCACAGAGGTGGCATTAAAGTGGTGGAATTGTTTCCCTTTTAAAACACATTTGGACTCAAATCCTTCAGTCTCGCTGGGCATGATCAAATTGCCATGATACAACCTGAAAGAATCAAATCACATTTGAGAGACAGTAACAAAAACAAAGCTTAAAAGCAACTCGTTTCAGCTGCTACAGATTGCTCTATCACACAATTTGAGCTCATAACTCAAGAGTAAAGACAAGAGAACAGACGCCTGTGGTAAGATGAGTTAGACCACATCATCAGTGTATCAAATCACTGTTTAAACATCTAACAGTTCCTTCAGAGTACATGCAAATGGACATTCCAAATCAAGTAACACAAATGAAATACAACTGAAGAGTTGTAGCAAACAATGGTAAAACACAACAGGAAGGGAGAGAAGGAATATTAGGGTAGAATGGAGTTATAGAGATAATACAACTGTCATTGTGCCCCAAAAGATGTGTTGAGACTGAAAGCAATGTCAATTTTTACTCACTAATAATAGGCATAGACTGACATGCGTGAGTGGAATGTTCCTGTGTAAGCACAAACTACTCACTTAAATTCAGACTCATTTTACATTGCAGGAACATTGGAGTTATATATTTCTCCAGATCCACTCCTTTTTTTTTTTTTTTTAAATGTAAATTTTAATCCAAACTTTGTGTTGCCCCTAATTTTCATGTCCCGCTCAGTCTGAACACACCGTTTTTAGGCCACAGCAGAAATGGGAGGAGCGTTCACATTCCAGCCGCTGGGGAATCAAGCAGAGAAAACTGAAGGTCTTTATTTCTTCCATACGGTGTAGAAAACCCATCTGACACAATACAATTAAGGATTGTACACAACCACATATGAGAACAGCTTTGTCTCCCATTCAGGAATGTATGAACAAATAATGATTCCAGTTTATCACAAATTGGGTCTTGGCACACCAAAATCGTGAATGGGATATGAAAAACACATTTGAAAAACACTGTTTTTTTTTTTATTTACCTGCATTACAACAACCTCAAATCTGAAAAAAGGATACTGCTCCGAGTAGGAGGGCACACACACCACCTTTTTGGAGAACTCCACAGGACACGAGAGCTTTTCCAGCTGTTCCTCATACAGACTCAGTGCCTCTGTCAGATTCACGCTGTTACCCTGGTGAAGTTGTAATGTTTTTCAACCATAACAGGAGGGTTATAAGTGGTGTGTTCTGATGCTTAGCCATAATAAAATGAAAAAGCACCTCTCCCCTTGTTAAATAGGTTTGGGCAGATTGGAACATCCCTAGTATTTAATGAAGATGGGGGAAATTAAAAAACTAAACAAAAACGAAACGATAATCTCTATCTGACCTATTGACAGCTTCCACCCAACAAACTCAGCAGTTACTAAAAAGGACGAGACTCACCTGTGTGAGATATTTCCCAGAGGGATGCAGGACCTTTATTGACAGATCTAAGATGAGACGCAGGAACTCCCATGTAGAGTCTACGACAGACAGACAGGTTCAGACATAAGCTATTACTACTCTGTATTGCATTTTTGTAATACACATCTATAGATCTTCAGTATATCCCTATTTATCAATATCACAGACAGTATATATCCTTAAACAAATACACAAACCTTCTTCTGGCTCCGTGGATATTGGGATTGCAGTGAGGTCATTAATTACGTAATCGAACGTCTTTCCTTCCTGGACATACTTCTTCAGTACGGGGACACAGTCCTCAACTAGTATCTGTAATGCATGAGACAAGGACAATCTACTCAGCTTTGCTCTTAGCTTTCTTTCATTTGGAAAATATGGTTCATATACACGTAACACATTTGCTCTACACAGTAACATTTCAGATGCACACTTATCCTGAGCTCAAATTGTAAAACATCTTTAAATCTGTCAGTCCTTTTTTTGACAAGTTATAAAAAGAAACTGATATTTTTATACATCCGTAGAGTCACTTTGTTGTTCCATTGCATTTAACAAAGCCAGTTGATGAGCAGCTTTGTGGTCTTGGCTATTGAGGATCACACGTTAGGCTCAGAGAAGATTTCAATATTTTTTCAGCACTCACTTGGTAACAGTCTCCATTCAGGTTGTCAAGGATATTGCCGCAAGTTTCTCTCATGTGAGTTTTGCACCCGTCTATCACCTTCTGGTCAATGTACACATTAAGTTAAGGAATGATCTGTTAGGTGCAAATGTACAATTGTACTCATTGGTAAAAACACAGAGAAAACTTTTGGGGGAAAAAAACAAAGTCACAATACAGCAAAAACCCATGAAGGATATCTCCAACATGGTGATCATCTTTGGCTTAAGTTTGACCACCTCGGAAAGGATGCCTCCATCACCTCCTCCTAATATCAGCACCTCTTTTCCAGCATAATTCTCTTTTCCGCTCCCCATGATGGCGTGGGTGTAGGCCAGGTCACTCTCTGCCAGGTCTGCAAGGTAAATGTATCATTTACACTCTAAAATAAATGATTAATTCTTATAAATAATACGAACTAATGCAATGACCACCATTTAATTAATTGATGAAGGTTTAATCTATTACATTACACTTTAATGTCAGATTAACACACTTTTAAAAAAAGGTATTATATTTAAAATAATTGCCCAACTATTGATGGAGCCAAACTGACTGCATCTTGTGGCTCAAAATGGTAAACATGCCATGTACTATAGTGTCGTTTACACTTACTGATGTCGCCATTGAGAACTAGGATATTTCCATACTGCTGGGAGTGCAATATTTTTATGTTTTGGTATGGAGAATCTTCTTCGTACACCACCCGGTCAATGTCATACTCAATCAGCCTGCCGTCAGCTGTGGGCCAGTATCGGTCCACTTTTGCTCCTCGTACGAGGGCTGGGAGCCTTGGGGTGAACAGTACAATGAATCAATATTACTGCAACACGCTAGCTGCGTGAAATGCCGCAGTTGCCTTTTAACAACACGAGCGAAGCCATGAACCTTCAGATCCTTACCTTTTAATCCTAGTAATATTGCCATTTAAGAGAACCTTCAGCTTCTTTTCCAGTGCATTTAAAAGCTGTGAAGAAACAATTGAGACCGAGATGCCATAAAAGGTCCCAAAGTGCACAACAGTTTTCATCAACAAGCGAGATACTTTATAATGCTGTTAAAGGAACAGTACACATACAAGCATGTGCAGGCAATAATGTTGAACACTGTCTTATGTGTCTTTCACATATCCAACGTTCCAAGAATGCTTTTCTTATCATCCTTGCAATATGTTTTGGCACAGATTTTTATCTCCCCAGGAAATACTTTACAAGCAGGTTTTCAGTGTGTATAGTTAACAGATTGTAAAACTACATTAGTTTTCAAGTTATTACTTCCCCATCACATAACAGATAAAGTATTGTGCTTTTTGTTGTTGTTTAAATTCACCTACATTGTCTAGTTGTGCAATGTTATCCTCTTCATAACACTGCAGATCAATGGTGACCAAGCCATGGGAGCGCACGCGCAGAACAACAAGCCTGCGGAATGAAGCAGTGTAGAGAAATATATGGACACAAAGCAATAAAGTGAGTAGAACATTTTATTTCACAAAACTGATACTCCACCCAAAGAAAATAATAAAATATTTTATATCACAATAAGCGGCGCAGACCAGCCACTGTAACCTACATATTGAGGAAGTTCACAATTCTCTTTGTTCCTCTCTAAAAGTTGCTTAGTAGCTCTGAATAGAGAGCTCTTAGTAAGGAGCTTATAGTGATTCATGAATGCAGGTAGCTTGTCAACAACATCTGCACTCGCTTTGTAACAGTCATGGCTAAGACAGCTACTTCAGTTGTGTGATCAGGGCAAGCTACTTTGTTGCTACAATGTGAAAAGATTATCTGCAGCCAACCAACAAATTCTGGAGAAACTTCATGTTTGAACCTACACAACAGTTTATGGTAAACTACTTTCTTCTTTTCCCTAACGCTGCATATAGTGGGAAACACTACAGGGTTCCTTATGGGAAACAAAAGACACTCGATGTAGTCTCACTTAACATCTTCCTATCGAAATAAACAAACCCTGATGATTTTCCAGGGGGTAAGCTCAGTAAAAGCACCTCCATTCTCAGATATTTACAACAAAACTCTAGGATCCATGTGGCAATATTAACATCTAATGTACATGTTTATGCAAAATGTGAAACTAACATTATAGAATAAATTACACGACTGAGATGTTTCTGGAAATTACGCACAAAGAACAGATAAATAATGTGGCAGGCAAATAAAGAAAATGGTGTTCTTACCGGCCATTCTTGCCTACAAGAGTAGCAAGGTATCCATGTCCATTAGTGTCATGAACAGTCTCTGTCATTTCCTGCTCATGAAATATTGACAGTAGACCGGGAACTGTCGAAGCAGAGTCCACTGGGAAATGACAAAGGGTGGAACAATGAAGAAAAAAAAAGAAAACAAATAAAATGTAGTGGAGTACAAATAGAGAGGAGGAATAGATTTAAAGAAAAATACTCTAAACATCTCAGGACATTATACTTTATATATTTTATACTTCATAACAGAAGTAAGAACATTTACTTTTTACTCCATTGCATTTATGAAACTGCTATAATTACTACCTGCTTTTCAGATTATGATTTAACAAAAAAAAAATAAATCACTTTTTAAAATAAGATGCTACAGATGTTATATATTAAACCACCAAACAGTATGTGAGAAAGTTTAAATGAGACTTTGTGATTTGCTAATATCACTTTCACTTTTACAGCAATAACACAAATAGATATAATTCAAAACCTATATATAGTTCACATTTTATTATCGGTGACACTTAACAAATTAACACTTCATACAACGGCTTTTTTGAGACAAGTAGGGTAATGTTCAGCATCAGTCCACTTTTCGCCTTTACGGTTTGTTAGATTTCAACGCATAAAACTACAAACACTGCGCCATTTCCTGTGCGACAGCA
>JAVQJL010042196.1:0-10679 GCA_036024295.1 Nannoperca obscura
AAATATATATATATATATATATATATATATATATATATATATATATATATATATATATATATATTTGAGATTAAGCTCTGAGATACCTAGATTCATCATAATGACCATTCTCTGAAAAAGAGATCATGAAATGAAATGCATCATTGCATTACAAGAGTCAAACTCATGAAATTAGTTTGATTTGTTAAGAGTACAATACATACAATAATGTGTAATGTTTGATCATTAACTTTACGCATATAACATAATAGTTATACCTAATAACCTAATAATACTTTTGAAATGCATTTCATTCAATTTTGCCATCCCTGCTTATTAGACCGTTCTAACGTACGGTACCTTAGTAGAAAAACGTACCAATACAGTATTTTACAACAATTATTAGAGTTTTAAGAAACATCAGTGGTTCTTTCAGTGTTAGTGCATCATTGTTTCCTATGTTTTGTTCAAGTTTTCTAGCAACACAATGAGTAAAAATGTGTTTGTTAAAGGGTCACTTCAGCCATCCACATTTTCAGTTTTCAGCATTTTATACCAAAGTTTGAAAATAGTTGCTAATGTGTTGCAGCTAAACCAAGTCATCTGGTTAGAAACCACCAGCAGTCAGTGGGAATGTCTTCATCTTCTTCTTCTTATTAAATGTGTGTATTTGTGTGAAATGACCCTTTCCATTATTAACAGTGCTACAAAATCCAAATAATTCTATTGCAAATATTAATTGCAGTGGTTAAGCATGTGTGACAAAACTTGTGGCCAGAGCATTATTACAGCCACATTGTGTACAGCCTGAAGAGCAGATCATGCCCTAAAGCTCCAGCTCCTCTGAAAGGGCTGGAAGGGTTTCTTGAGGCTGAAGAACATGAGTTGAGGTTTGAGTCGGGGGGCTTTCTCAGGTATGACAGCAGCTTTGCTTTCCTCAGTGGGAAAGCGGTTGTGGTAGACTTCTGGGTACGACCTCTGGAACTGTAAAGGGAAGGATGTGCACACCAAAGACACACAGACATTGTTTGGGGGTCACAGATCGTCACTCAATGAAACTTATTGAAATACAGGGCTTTGAACATGCAGGCACATTGCTCAAGAGCAGTCTGATTTTGCTATTTTCCCATCAACACTATTAATGGTGCTTCTCCAAATAGTAGCCATACCTGTTTAAGTCTTTTCCGCTTGTCCTTGACAGGGAGTTCTTTGTCTGCAATCAGGCCTTCCAGCAACTCCTGCAGGGGGGTCTGGGTTCCGATCACCTTCTGCTCCTCAGACTCCACCCGGCTGATCTGTTTACAAAAAGCTGGAGATGCGCTGAAGTCTGTATCTGAGCCTGCGTATTTGATCTGATGCAAAACAGACACAAAGGAAATGTTGGATATTCTTAATATTTGATCTCCTGTTTTTGTTTGAATAAATAAAAAGGGCATTTATTTATACACTATAAATACATAATGTATGTTACTGAGGAAATAGCCCTATTGTGAGCCCACAAAACAAGTCAAGGCCAAATGTTTTTAGCAAACTATGAATGAAAGAAATTAAGTAAAGTGTACAAAATCTCATTCACAGCATTCAGTTAAGATCAAATCATTAGCAGTCCTTTTAGCAGCGTGGGATGTGTAAACATATGCATCCACTGTTGGACTTAATGATAAAATCTATCAGGCCTTCATTTGTAGGCCTAAACATGTAGAATGTAGACCACAGACTGTCAATACAGTCTACATTCACTGATGTGCCTGCCAAAAGAAAACACATGCACATCAATATGAACCAACCAACTGTGCACAGAGGAATAAAATAAATCTCCACTCTGAAGGCGATCAAGCAGACGTGCACAAAATCTTAGAGAATGTTGTGACTACTCTGTGGGCGATTTGACTTAGAATTTCTATCACTGTAGTTTTTTTTTTTTTTTGTGGTGACGGTATGAAATCACAGTATTACAATATTAAAAAGGGAAACTCCACTCATAACAGTGTAGGAAATTAAAAATATATTTCAGGTGCAACTTTTGCCCCCACTGTCTAAAACATTAGGGCATTTCCAAAATGTTGTGGGCAAAAAGTAATTCGTGCATAATGTTGTGATGTCTTTAATGTGAAATGAGCCCAAATGAAATGAATAACATTACAGTAATAACCATCTTGCGCATGAGTACATAAAAAGCATAGCATGTGGAATAAGTATGTGATTTAAAACAATCAAAAAAAGCAGTGATATCGTTTCTAATAAATATAGTGGATGTGGAGATTTTCATTCTTTAAATGTTGTTTATAATAGATATCAGTGTGTTTTGGTGCCAGAGCTGGTCGTGGCGGGCGGAGAAAACAGAACAGACGCTGAAACTCAGCAGAGCGGCACCTCCTGTCTCAACAGCCCGAGAGGTTAACATGGGCAGCAAAATGTCTGAACCTGCGTTATGTGCTGGGGGTGGTGCTGATGACGACCTAGGATTGTTTTCTTCTTTAACAGTTGGAGCTTTTTAATGAGGTACCGGTCCGTTCCAGCAGCTACTACTGCAGGTGCAGGATCGTCTGGCCTCCGTCAGGCAGTGTCTCACAAGTGTAAACAGCAACGCTGTTTGTGAGTGTGTTAGAGATGAAAATGGAAAGTAAATGAATTAAATCCCAAAAATGTTGGGGTTTAATGTAGTATTAAGATATTGGCCTAAAGTGGTAAATATATTTTTTTCTTGAAATCTTCAGGACAATTTTTGCTTCTTGATCATGTTTTTTTAGGGGCAAATCTGTTATCTGCCCTTGCTAATTTCTGATGCCAACTCAGAACATGATTCTACCTTTTCACTCTATTGGCAATGTGAGGGAAGGGATTCTCCTTGCTCAAAGATTAGCATGAAATCCTGCAGGATTTCCAAACATTACCGCTGTCCCCAGACGTGTAATCTCACTACTGTCTGCTCCTGTGGAGATTCTGATCACTCCAGCTCACAACGTTTTCTACTGAAAATCTGTAGAACTGCATGCTGGATGGAAAAATAAAGGACCAAGGAACATCAGGCTTTACTGTAGCAGTGATAACATCCTTTTTAAATATTAGATTTGGATTAGTACTACTACTTTCATTTAAAATAGATTTTTCAACTAAATGTATGTAATTGCCTCTGTGACTAGAGCCTCTCATATTTTCATATAGTAAATTTCAGCCTCTGTTCCTGCTGCAGCCCTCACATCTCATAGTGAGCCTCAAGCTACTGCGACATAAAAATGCATGTCATTCCAAATTTTTGATGTGGCTTTAATGAATATCTAAATTTTACTGACCACTTCTCAACACATTGTGCTTTGCAAGAAGATGGAACCAATCTGGCACAACTGTGGGAGAAAGCAGCAGCACTGTACTGACCGTTTGCAGAGACCTCTTAATGCACACTGTCCGTGCTTATCAATTCATTCATTGATGTAGTGTAACTGCACAGAGTACTGACTTGAACTCTTTTGAGGTGAGACAGGTGCTCCTCAACCTGCCGACGCAGCTTGGAAGGAACTTGGAAGATGGTGTTGTGGTGGTCCATCATGAAGGTCACCAGTTTGGTGGCAAGCAGCTCATCCAGGTCCATCTCATCTACTGAGCCCAGAACGCAGTGTGAAAACATCTGCACCATCTGGACAGAGATCACAACAGGAGACGGATTAAATACCAACTTTCCAGCTACATTATACATCAATTACATTACACAAATACTGTGATTGTGCACAATATGATGAGCACCTGTAGAATAAAGTAATAGATCCTTTTTACATTTGAAGAATGCATACAGACTGGGATTGCTTTGAGTCTGGATGTATTATCTAGACAACTTTGCAAAAATGCATACCTAATATAATCTGAGTTGCTAATAAAACATCAACATGTGCCTGTTCTAACGGCTGTAAAGGAACACTGAGTTTAGATCTCATTTATCTATATTTCTGGTATATGCATAGTATCTTAAGACCTATGAAATGAAATCCAATATACAGAAGAGCTGCAACAAATTCTCTTTTCACAAAGAGTAAGATAAATATTCAGTGATAAACTTCCTGTAGCTGTTTCTGAAGCTCTCAGCCGTATCTTCTTGAGCGAGCTGAACTTATGCAGGTGTCATCCCGTGACGTTTTACTTTTGGTTCTCTAGATTTTCAGTGACTACTTGTCATCTTCTGTTTATGTTGCGAAAGGAGTGTTTTATAAAGTATCTTAGTTCCCCTGAAGGAGTGTTGCCTATAGTATTTTCTAGTGTGTCATGCTTCTGTGGAAAGACAAGTCTGGAGCTGTTGTGGCTGGAAAGTTTGCAATGACCAAGAGGTGTCTCCCTCCTCCATATTCCATTTTCATTATCAATTCTTACTTTACGTTTAGTACACCAAATGTGTTGACTCCAAAGACTGTATATAAAGATGGATGACATGATAGCTTTTCAAAAGTGAAGCCAAAGCATCTCAATCGTCCTGGCTAGCTGCAGTATAGCTCAAAAAAGCATGGCCCCTTCATGTTAGTGGCTAGGACATGGGCCAAACTGAAACATTAAAGTACGTGTAAAATAATAATAATTAAAAAGATGATTTCTGTGATTTTACACTGATGTATGTTCAAGTATTCATTTCATTCATTCATGTTTGAGTATAATTAGTTGATTGATGCTATAAAAAGGGGCTGTGGATTCATAATTGGCAACTGTGATTTGATTGTGGTCGAGACAGGATGAGAGGTGAACTAACTGGAGACTAAAGAAGACAATATAATGATTACGATGATGTGAGTGTGTACATGCAAACTTTAAACCTCCATTTAATTTGTGGGTAGGCTAAACTTTCACATTAATATTGTGTGTTGGTATAACAAATATGGTATAGAAGTACAAAGAATTATGCACTTGCTGCGGTTGTTTTCTAAAGTCACGTCACAGGAAATGTCTTGCTACGTCTGCCACATGTGACGATTCAGACCTCTATCCGTACTCCAAACCACATTTTTTCAGCAAGAGTGGATTGTCCATCTCCTGGAAAATCTTGCCCTGCATCCTATTGACATTTAATTAAGTAGCAGGAATTCTCAACAAATATTTCCCACAGCTTCTCTCTGCCCCAGGCCAGCATGTGTTGTTTTTTTCTCTTGTCCCCCTTAGAGACTGTCAGGTGTTCATTTTGCAAAATCCAATACACACATACAAAACAAAGGCAAAGCAAACATTACACAATATAAAAATATTTTATCTTAGCTTTATATCGATAGTATTCATTGCAGGACTATCATATTTGTATTATTGCATGTTCAATAAACTGTGTCCTTAGATTATCATGCTTAGTTGTGGGACTTCCTTATTTGACCTCATTTAGCCAGAAAAATAGTACAAAAATAAGCGAATAAAAGTTAAGAATGTGTACCAGTGTGCGGGTAGCAATTGTGTCATTGAGTGGAGGCAGGTGGGGATTCTGGCACACCCGCGCCATGAGGCGCAGTAGAAGCTGAAGGCGTCTTCTGTTGGGCGGCGGCAGCAAGAGGCTGCTGACTTGAAGAGCCTCAGTGGCTACCTCCTGCTCCTGCAGCAGACCTGCAGAGACAAGAGTCCAGCTCCTGAGGGCAAACATACAGGCTGGAGAAAAATGACCACCACCAATTGTTTATCTGTAAAAGTGTAGCAGTGCACAAATACCAGCATTGGAACCACATCGTGAAGCACTCACTGAGAATGTTGACAAAGACTTCATATAGGTGGAAAGTCAGCAGGGGTTCTCTGAGTCTCTGAAAGTAATCTCCTACTGTCCTCAGAACATCCCTCTCAAAACCCAGATACACCGGCTGTTTGGTTTCACTGCCATTAGGCCCTGAAAATGACAAGTGCAGGTTTTAGTGCTTCACACAGAATGTGACATATACAGGTGACCCCAGTTAATAGTAAATACATGTACCTAAACATGCAAAATGGTACTGAAGATGTTATGGTATATGTCCACACACACACACCTTATAAACAATTATACCCAAAGTGACATATCAGCCATCTGGCAAATATGGCACCCACTGTTTTAAAATGATCATTAGTGAAAAATAAAGCGTATCTTCAGTTTACAGACAATCATTTTAGAAATGTCACTTATGTCCTTCAGTTACTTGTGCCGACTGAAGTATAAGTCCCAAAGCAGATGGTGATGTTTGTCTTTTTTCACCTTTATTGGACAGAGTGAGAGTGAAGACAGGACAGAGAAGAAATGAGGGAAGAAAAAGGGGCATGACATGCAATAAAGGATGCCGGCTGGAGTCGAACTGGCAACTTTGCACTGATATGGCGGTTACCACAAAAAAAAAAAATTGTACTTACAATTGGCGAGGCATTTCATTGCTGATACTACCCAATAAGGCATGTCCTCTGGAGACACAAAAGGAGATACGTGAGTCGCAATATTATTGTTAGTTGTGACAAAACACTTTGAGTTGTGAATCAGTGCATCATACCGGCTTTGTTCTCCAATATGACTATGCCCGTCTTATTAACGCTGAACACGTTGTGAACAATGTGCTTGCCGTTCACATGCGTTGGGTTTAAAACTCCATCCAATGACTGTAGTCCCAACACTCTCTGTAAACTAAAACAAGACTTGGCATCAAAAATCTACAGCAGTCGCTCCCAATTGGCACCATTTACAAATACTATGTTGAGTTTTCAAAAACACAAGGAAATAATAATATACAAAATCACTGTGTCAAAAAATGCTGTTGAATATGCAGTTAGGCCGCCGCTAATGACGTGACAACTCATGGTTGCCAGTTGTCATAGTAACACAACAGTTTTCTCATCCATTAAATGTCCTATTAAAAGCCTGTTGGCTTTTACTCTGAGTGATTGAAAATGATTAAATTTAATATTCATATTATATCAATATTCAATCTAAAATGGTTACCGATAAGCATCTGTGTACATATGAGCATGTTGTATTGGGTGGCATTGCTTAAATAAACTTTGGGAACCACTGATCTAAACCAAAAGATACAAACAACATGTACAGTGGAAGTGTTTAGTAAGTTATGTAAAAGCATACATACTGCGCAACCGTCATTGATTTCCAGATGTGGTCCACTTGTTTTGGAGTAATCTCCTTTCTTCGTATAAGCTTGCATTCGTGCACATCCCCGATAGCTACACTGTGCCTTTTGTTCCACAAATCTGAAGTCTGATCAAAAAGAAATGGAGACATTATGAAAGCAAAAGGCTCCTTTTTACTTGTGTAATAACAATCCAATACATCAGTCTGCATGAAAGAATACGTTAATGTAAATCTTGAAATGTTGTTAAAATTGTGTCAGATGTGTTGATATTAGCTCAATGGTATTGTCATTAGCGGTGTAACGGATCGCACTTGATCCATACAGATCTCCCCCTGCAGTTCGGCGCACATGTTCACGTGTGGATTAATTGCAAATTTTAACTATCAAAGTATGACATACAGTTTACTGCCGCTGTTACCTACAATTCCCTAAATCTCGATGCAGAGTGGCAGTTAAAAGATACAAGACAGATGCATGCTGTTTAATTCTGAAGAACTGAAGGTTGATTTGATTATTTAAAAAAGCCGTTTTTCACATGAACAGTGCATGTTGAATCCGAACCAATCAGGGATGTTCATTGCAAGAGGAAAAGAAGCGCAGTGTGTCACAATCATAGCTAGCGGAGAAGGAAGAGCTAGGGAGGCCTCCTGCATCATTTAAATCCCAGGTATGGTTGCATTTTGACCTCCTTGTTTAATATCTTGATGAAGAAGGGTTGCTGAAAAAAACTGTAACAGTGTGTAAACAAAATGCAACGAGAATACATCGAGTATGGCTACACATTTGAAAAGACATCGCCCTGGTGTGTCAGTGACGGTGTGATTTGTTACACCACTGTCATGTATAACACTGTAAGGTTTGGGGTTTCTACTGTTTTTGTTCCTCCATATATGTAAATGTTGTGGATCAAATATTAAAACGTCCTTCAATGTAATGCAGAGGCTTAAAAATGTACAATAGAACTGAGTTCAACAGAGAAACAACTGCAGCGGCAGTCTGAATAAATATTGCAAAATAGTATTTAGTAGGGCTGTATAGGCTTGAGGGCAAAATCATATAAATGACAGCTCACAGTGGTAACTGAAAGAGTGAAAATGAAAATGATCTCTTCTTGCCATTTACTCTCCATTACGTTTGCGTATGCTTAAACACTCCTGGCACATCACAAGCCAAAAGGAAGCACGGGGGGAGCTCAAACATCTCCGCCTCTTTCTCACCATGACAGCAGACTTCAAGGGTGCAATGTTTTCCCGCTGAGGCAATTCTTCGTAGTCGTCCCAGCGAATGAGTCTGGGCAGGTCCCTGCTGTCTCTCAACAGAGGCCTTGTTGGATAAGACTTCAGGGGAGACAGCATGGGGAACCTGGAGAGACAAGCAACAACAGCAGCAATGGGCTCAGCCGAAGGGGGAAAGGGCACACTGTGAAGAGGCAGCAGCAGCAGAACCTCCTGGTGTATAAACTAACATGAATAACAGTGCAGTACGACAAAGCACTACCTGTACAGATGGCCATTGTCTTCAAAGTCCTCTGTCCCATGGCGCCCCTTGATGTCTTCAATGACATGGGCCTTGAGGAACTTTCTGAGCAGCTGCACCGTCTGGTAGCGAGTTACCTCGGGTCCAAAGTTGTAGTTGCGCCTCAGCAGTTCATGCAGATAATCCACAGCCTCGGATCCTGTGAAACTGTAGTCGTAGTAGCGGAAATGTGCCCAATGCCTCTTCAGCGGCAGGCCTCCACGGAAGAGTTTAATAGTTTCATTCCACTGCATAAGAGAGACACATAATGTGGTGAGACAAATTATGTAGAATGTAAAACAAATAAAACATTTAAAAAAGGCGTTTTGTCACAGATCTAGTCAATGTTCCTTTGCAATCTAGTGAAATATAGTGATAGATGTGTTGTGTAAATTGTTTACTGAGACTACTACTCTGATAGAGCCCAGATGACAGTTCCTGCTCTCACTGTTATGAAGGCTATTTGGAACATTTTTGTACCATCAAAAAGGGATGCATAGAACATAATGTGAGTGGCAGAAAATAATACAGCCCGCTGGAATAGAAAAAAGAAATCATGTTCATGTTCTTCATTTCATGTGCCCTGAAACAACTCCATCTACTCTAATATCCTCTAGGCAAAAAAAAAGAAGGTCAGGTTTCACAACAAATGGGACGTTATTATGTCCTCATAGTGTTTTAGATGGTGAAGAGGTTATGGATTTTGAGATCTCAAAGTTTTCTTTTTGGAGAAACTAACAGTGATGCTTTGGAGATTCTGATACCATACATTATGTATTTACTACTGATGCAATACACAATAGCAGGACAGGATAAATTTCTTAGAGTTGAATGGAGATAAAGAATGCAAGCTAGAGCCACAGCCAGGGAGCTGTGGATACATCTAGAAACAGCTGACAGGAAAAGCACAGTATGTTGTTAAAATTCACAGGGGTTGAATTTTTTTATTTGGAAGAATAAAGATTGACCGTAGTTGCAGAAACACCTGTAATCATGTTTTTATATGAAGTGAAAATGGAGCATTGGCAAGTACACAATTAACACAGTATCTGAAATCTGGTAAATGTTAGCAATAGCATCCCAATGTAAACAGCTAGGAATATTCTTGTAAATGGGGTAATTAAAAATGCTAAACAACGCTGCTGCATAGTTCTGAAACAGTCAAAAATAAACTTTACACCTGTAACGTACAGGTGTTTAAGATACTACAGTCTACTTGAGGGCAGAGCCCCATTTTTCCACAAAAAAGGTTCTGTTGGCGAGTGAAGCACTCTCCAAATATACTTGCAGCCTTCCGTTTTTTGTGAGAACAAAACAGATTTCCCAAAACTCCCTCAGTAAGTTAAACACGTGTAACTGTTAGCCAATTAACTTAAACAACGTAAAACGTACGACTAAGCGACTAAGTTTGAAAGTTATGGCTCTCGCCTACTTTATGCATGTTATCAACGAAAAATAATTCCGGGGCGGTACCTACATACACGAAACAAACTTTACACTTTTAAACGCTAGCTTACACTGTAACATTTGAATTTAGCATTTAGCCTTTTTACGTCACATTTCACTTGACTTAACGTTACCAACAGACTCACCAGCTTTGTCGCCCTGTATGGGCCCGGTCCGATGACTTTACCTTCCATTCTGGTAACGTTAGTTAAAACCCACCTCACTTGTATGAAAACATGTAGATATATAACTTTTATACGCGTTTCTAAGGCTTCATCTGCGGATAAAAATAGTGAGTTACTCGACTATCTGAACAGATACGTTGCTGCCAACTTTGAATCTCCTGCGTCACATCATTTGAACGACGTGATTAGACAGCGAGCTGATCACGTGACCACAAGGAATGTAGTGGCATTATGAATGGAGCTGTGCAGGACAATACACATCAACATTCAACTGCTACTACTATGTTATATACAGAGTTGGGAAGGTTACTTTTGAAATGAAATAGGTTACAGATTACTAGTTATCCTGTTTAAAAAGTAATAAGTAATGTAACTATTTGTTACTTCATTAAAGTAATGTAACTTATTACATTTGATTACTTTTTGATTACTTTACTTTAACAAATGTTTTAAACTGGGAAATAAAGCTGAAAAGTCCTAAAATATACATTTAAACCAG
>JAVQJL010042205.1:0-19857 GCA_036024295.1 Nannoperca obscura
GTCCGTGTACCTCCGTGGTAAACTTCCAGCGAACAGAACCGTTGTTGCCTTCTGTCCTCTGTACTGTCTGACTCGACCCCTAACGTCTCCTTTTTCCTGTGCCACAGCAACCGTGCTCCTAGCTCCCGGATCCCCGGTTCCCTCACCCTCCGGACCATCTACGCAACACTCTCCGCCTGGACCAGCTCGAGACCTCCGGGCTCCTTCACTCCGCCACACCCAGAGTATTGTTTGTTTGTCTCTAAAGCTTATCAACATGTTATATCTTATTTGTTTTATCTGTACAAAAAGTGAAAGCTGTTTCCCCTGTATTTAGTGCTAAGCTATGCTAACCTGTGTATTTAGCACAAAGACACGAGAGTAGTATCCATCTTCTCATCTAACTCCATGCAAGAAAGCAAATAAGCATATTTCTCAAAATTCTAAACTTCTCCTGAAATCACATAGGGATTTACAGTTAAATGTCTCTCTGCACATTCATTGTTAATACAAATAAAAAGGTAAAACCTTTTAAGGATAAAACAGTCTTCCTTTATACATACAATTGCCCAAACATAGTTAACAATTTCATTTTAAACCGACAGCTTGGCTAGATACGGGAGGTACACAGATGGTTTAGCAGAGCAATGTGCGTGGGTCCACATGGGTTTGTAATTATAGCTGTCCACAATGGTCTGAAGTGGTCAACAGTACCTGTTATTATGTCCTCTGGCCAGGAAGCGTGAAGACATACTGAGCCTAGGGACTCTGCTCTGCTCAGCTGTGGACACAACATCAAGCATTAGAAAAAACAAAAAACGAAAATGGAGACAATGGAAGAGAGATGGAAAGCACACAGTGACACAGAGACAAAAGGAAGAGAAAAAGAAAGTTTATAAGGCTGATAAGGCCAAAAGGATAATCAATATTGTTTGCATGTCCGCTTACATATGAGGACATTTAAAGAAATAGTTCAACATTTTAAAAGATAAGCGTTTTCATTTTCTTGGCAGGTAGATGACAATTAAATAGATAGACAATAGACAATAGATGTCTGTTAAATTTGAAGCTATAGCTCGGAGACAGTTAGCTTAGCATAAAGACTGGAAATAGGGGAAGACAGCTAGTTTGACTCTGTCTGAAGGGAAAGAACTCTACCTACCAGTACCTCTAATTAACACATCATCTTGTTTGTTAAATCTGTACAAAAACTAGAATGTGATTTTACGTGGGGTTATGTGCTGGACTATTTCTTTGTTGGGCAGCCAGGCTAATCAGCCAAGACAACTGAAAGGTTTTGGTATATGGATTTATCTTTCTTTATACAGAGCCAGGTATGTTGACCCCTGCTTACTGTCTTTATGCTAAGCTAAGCTAAGCTAACCATCTCCTGGCTGTAGCATCATATTATATCTTCTCATATAACTCGTTTTCCCCAAAATGTCTAATTGTTCCTTTAAGGTCACAAGTGAGTCTGGCCTCTCTTACCCATGCTGCCACTCTCTGCCAGCGTCTCAAAGTTCTGCTTGAGGAAATCTTCTTGGCTGCAGTCAGCAGTGCCCGTCACTGTCCTCAGAGCCTGGTCCATACTTGTCACTTCTGCTTTTAGCTCTTCTTTCTTCCTCTCTTCATTCTCCTCATCAGAGCTGTCCTGGCTCAGGGACTCCACATCTGTACAATCTGAAAGCACAGAGGAGAAAAAGGTGCCAATGAGGCACAAGAGAAGAGAGAAAAGAAAACCCTTTCCACAAACTCCTTGACCTTGCTACATCTGCTGCATAGAGTAGGTAGGCACCAGATAATCCTTAACAAATGACTATCCAGAACACTGAGGCTTATGTGGTAGTGTTATCTGACATATTTCTATCAGGTCTGAAGCAGTAAAAATCTGAAGCCCCTGTGTGCTCAAATCCCTCTCGGCGGGTATCAGCTTTACTGTATTTTGAAGAGTTATCATGGCTTTCATGTACATTCTAGCTTTTCATTTTGAATCCAGCACTTGACACATTTTGAGAAGACATTTATAACTTGAAACAGAAATTCATACATTTAAAAATACTGAAATATAGTGAGCATATAAGTGAGACTTTGATATCTATTTAAAATTCCTATTGCTATTATATTGTCCTGCCTGCAAACTGCAGCAAGATAAACCTTGACAGAAATTGTGTATGATTTTAGCATCTTAAATCAATAAAATTACTTGGTACAATACTGGTGAAATGTGTGCAGTCTTGGCTGCCACAGTGTCTTTCTGATAGTGCCACTGGAGGGTGCTAAAATGTTCAGACTGTACACATACAAAAGTGGCTTTAAATGTGAATCTTCACTTTTTCTGTCCTTGTGTTTTCATACTAGCAAAATCATAATCAATTATAATTGTGTATTGCTTTAACAGCCTTTTTTACTGTATCTTTTATTGTTGTCGCCAGAGTGGAACCTCACCATCCAGGACACGGTCCGGGCTGGACTCCCTGCTGTTGTAGCCCAGAGAGCAAGCACTGTCCGGGCTGCGGCTTTCGTGGCTCTCACTGCGGATCCCTCGCCCTTGCATCCTGCAGTGCTGCTCCTTCACCATGTAATCACTGACGTGTGAAAACAGAGAGAGAGGGGGAAACAATGAGGAACAGGGGTGGAGGGAAACATTAAACCCAGAATAAAAAATCCCTTTTGTTCTTATTCAGTGTCATTGTGCTCACTTGAGTGAAACCGTGTGCACTGAGTGAGGATTTACCTGCCCTGTAGACTTGTGTGGTCCTCGTTCTCCTCAGGGTACAGCACAGCCCCATCAGACCCCCTGACGCCCTTGGATGGATGTGAGGACAGCCAGGCAGCATGTGGCCAGGGCCGATGCCTCTTGGCTCTCTCCTCCAACTGCAGCTGCAGAAAATTTGCATAGGTGACTTAGCACTGCATTACACCCACATGGATCCATATGGACAGCTCCCTCTTTCTCCCTCTTAGACATAGATCCATGCATACCATGGGCTCCTGGAGGCTTGATGTGCTCTGTCTCTCTCTGTCATGAGGGGGGCAATTAGGGTTTTTCCTGTGAGCAAAGGTCTCCAGCTGCCTCAGGTCCAGCATGGATTTAACCATCACCTCCAGAGAACCCATACGATGAGACCAGCGCCTCCGAGGACGCTTAGAGGAGTCAGGAGTCACCTGGCTGATGACTCCATGCTATAAAGGATGCACAGGAGATGTACAAATTGACACAGTGAACCAGCAGTTCTAGAAATAAAAGTTGACAACTACTAAAAGTGTCAGTTTTCCTCCAGATGTACATCTCAAATGAGGCCGTGTGATCTGGTTTTTAGTAGCCCCACTCTGGCTCTGTCTTTCAGAATGGATTTCACATAGCTTTTCATCACTTTTGAAATTCAGCAGGGTATTCCCCCTCTCACACATCACAGAGGATTTAATCTCATGTATGGTAGAATGAAGCCTGAGATCCTTAAACCACTTCAGTCCTTCTGAAGTACTGACAGAAAACTAAAAGCAGCAGCTGAACTGTTCATCAACTGTCCATTCTGCATACTAATGCTGTTACTTACAATTATGAAGTATTTGTCAAGAAATGAATTAACAGAAAAGGTGCATTTTAAGGTGTTTTGTACTGTTATTTAAGGTGTTTGATTTTACTTCACATAAATGGCACAAAACACGAAATAATAAAAAAACACATTCAAGTAAAAGTGGCCTTTCAAAGCTTGTGATTGAAGGCACATTTTCTCATGAAAAGGAAAAGTGCCACTCTCATCATCTATCATATTCTTTAGAAAACATGTTTCCTGCCAAGTTTATTTCTATGGGGATAACAAGATGCAAAAATGATGGGCTGGTTTTTATAATTAAACTTGATGACAGCTGACACTGGTCTTTACATTTAATATTTCTAATATACAAAAGCATATAAATGCATTTCCAATGTTTGTTCATTTTGTCTGAACCGTCTTTCCACATTGGATATAACACCAACCTTTGTGAGCTCCCAGTCCTGTCCTTCATCTGAGCCACCTGTTGTATGAAAGAGCACAACAATCAGAAGCTTCAACATAATTAGATAATACTTGTTTGATCTCTGGATAGTTTTTTATCAAAAGCTGCCTTCCACAGAAAGACTAAAGGTCAGGATTACTGCAGGAGATACTCTCCAATGCAGATGGTATCACGTAAATGGAAACATATAGTCACTGCTACACTGTTCTAATTCATGATTCCCTTGATAGACATCAGACAGTACCTGTGTCCTCCTCTCCATGGCTGCTGTCAGTGGAAGTATTGGTTGCAATGTCTTCTGGGTCAATGGGGTCATCGTTCTCTGCTCCATCCTCCTCCTCATGCTCACGGTCGCTGTCAGAGGACAAACCGCACAGAGTGGGGGCACTATACACCTCGCGCCTGGAGTAACACAGTCAGAGGGCAAAATGACAAAATTATAAGGATTCTGTGAGTATTCTGGCAATATTTATATGTGAAACGGGTACATTTTCTCCAGGTGGGTCCTGGGAATGAATGCAATCAATGAAAGGTCCTCAGGAGTTGAATGTGGTGTGTGTCGTCACCTGAGACTGGAGGTCTTGCAGGGTGGTGCGTCTGGGTTTTGTCGAAGCTGGCAGAGCCTCTCTCTCATGCTGATTGTCAGTTCTGGAGCCAGGCGCCACACAAAGATACAGCTGGAAGATAAAAGCATTCAGGCATTAAAAATTCAACATTTCATTTCAGCTTGACTATTGAGGAAACTGTCTGCAAACACATTTTCCCACTCATTTTCTCTGGCAGCAGTGCTGAAGATGATTTTAATTTGAGTCCTGGTTTTCTACAGTAGTTTTATTCTAGTGAACTGTTCATATTTGGATATGTCATTGTTATTAGAGCTCCAATTTTAAATATAGAACTAGCACTTGTTATGTTTTTAGATATATGCCTGAATTATATTATTATGAATTATAATATTCTAAATGCTGGAGTATCTCCAATATCCTCAAGCTTACTAGAGTCTAAGTGAATCCAACAGGACTGTCGCTCACCTGTCCCCTGACACGGAAATCAAATGCTTGCAGTTGTTGGTAAACTTCATCCCAGTGACAATCTCTGAAAATACACAAAAACAAGGCAAAGTAAGTTATGTTATGGTCCCTGGAAATGTTAGGTGATAGATCATATTCCCTACTGCCTCAAAGTTAAATTCACTCACAGCTCACATAAAACATGTGTATGTCTGGTGTAGGTGTGTGTTCTGTTACCAGAGTGTCCAAACATAGTGGCGACACACTCCCCAGTGTAGAAATCAAAGATGCTGATGTTTTTATCGGAGCAGCTGGTGGCCACATATTGACCTGACGGATCAAGCTGAACCTGCCAGGACAAAGGAGTTTGAATAGTCAATACACTGTATATATACACACATTACAAACTGAGGAAACAGCTATCTGAAAATGCTTTGCTATCTTTTTATAGCCTTCGCCTGCTTTGTGGGCATCAATTATTTTAATTTTCAGAGTGCTAGGCAGCTGCTTAGAGGAGCCCATGGCTGCTGATTGTTGGGACAAGGTTCAAGGAGTTAGGATATTTATGAAGCTTTGAAATTTGCTTCAACTGGCCTTTTCAAACGATGACAGTCATAGCCCTAACAAGCTAATTAAGGTCTGAAATCTTGGTAAAAGTCATCCGAGAGCTCATATCTCTTTTGAGATCTATTTCTATCTTGTTTGGAGATCAGTTAATCTTCTGCTACTACTTAAGTATTCACAGTAGCAGAAATTTTGACCAGGGCCAAACTCAACGTTACCTTGAGCAGACTGCCATCCTCACTCAGTGATCCCTTGTAGAGTTTCTTCTGTTTGCCACTGTTGATGTTGAAAATCCTGCAGTTAAAAGGAAAAGAAAGCTCAAATATATAAACAAAGGTTACTTCTAAGACATTTCCCATTGCTGACCTCATGGACCTTCAGAAGCACACTCACCTGATGCAGCGGTCCTGACATCCCACAGCAGCGTACTTGCAGGTGGGGTCCACATCCATGTCATACAGTGTGGTCTTCCTCACCATGTGGTGAGAACGTCTGAACTCCGTTCCTCTGTCAGTCTGTAAAACAAAAAGAGATGCTGTCAGGCCTTTCTGAGCCAGAATGCTGCTGTAGCTTTAGCATTAGATAGAAGAGATAGATAGACAGCTTACTTATTCCTTTTTGAAATGATACACCGTTAAACTACTGGGTGTGTCTTTCTGTTACAGGATCATAATAATGGATCCACTTATTGAAAATAGTTAAACAATTCCCAAATCATTAGGGTTAGTGGGAATTTGATTATAATTAATAATTGTCCTAGTTGTGCTGTAAGTTATTTCACCTCACTGAACTCTGATCTTTATATTCTGCATGCTATTTTATTAATATGCAGAATATAAAGGGTATTTTCTGTGTCTGTTTCCAAGAAAATGTATGTATACACAAACATTAAGTAGACGTATTATTATTGCAGCTTATCTTGTATCAAAGAAAGCTAAACAGATGCTTTTGTGTTGTTTGGGAAGACAGTAACAAACTTTAAACTTTAAAGTTGCATAGATCAGTTTGAATCAATATTAATATGTGGATGTTAAAAGTGGGTATATACCATTATACCACAGCATAATGATATGCTTAAAAATGCATGAAAGGCAGAACATGAAGTATTTGCCTCAGTAATCATTCGGCAGAATGAATGCACTTGGCAAAGTCCCAATGTGAGTTAAACTAAGTCATATCATTTTTTAAGTTTAGACCATAGAACATCAGTGTCTGCGCATCCTATCATACACACGGTCAGACAAGACTATTATGGTTCAAATCAAATCCAGAGCACAATAACAGACAGCATAGAAGAGGCTCATTTAGGTTCTGCGGGGCGCACAGACCTGTCACAACAAGATTCTGAAGTGAATACTTGTCTGGATGCTGAGGAGAAGTTTTACTGAAGACTAACAAGCCATTGTTTATTGTGCTCTACAAAACTTGCACTGCAGTGGCCTCAATCGTAAAGAATGTTGTAACTTATGCAATTCTGACCGAACAGAAAAATTGTCCCAGAAACCCAGAAGCAAATGTAGAGGAAAGGCTACAGCAGGATGTGTCCTTTATCGCATTTAGTTATACAACTTGCAGTCCAAATGTTCCTTTTGTGTTACATGCAGTAGAGTTGTGTTCACAAACAGAAGCTTAATGGATTATGTTACTGTTCTGCTGCACAGTGAAACATTATTGTAAGGAATTAATGAAGAATTTTAGTCAAAAGCAATGAAGCAGCAGAAAATATGTTGAACCTAAATTAGCTTCTTGTTGTTGTTTTTTTCTAGAAAGAATTTTTGGTGTAGCAAGTTACTGCTTAATCAGTGTTCCTCTGTACCAAAATTAAGCAGCATTTTACAGTGATCTCAAAATAGCTGCAGATAAGCTAGCTGTAAGCTCGCCAAATGGCGTATTGCTTTTATAAAATATTGGAAATGTGAAGTTCAACATAACAAACAAAGAAAAACAAACAATGGCAATACATTTGTCATATTAAAAGAACAGCTTTCTGTTCCTCGCTTTAGATCAATACCACATGTCTGTATGGTAAATATGTAGCTAGAGCCAGAAGGCAGTTAGCTTAGCTCAAAGATTGGAAATGGGGGGAAACAGCTAGCCTGGAGAGTTTCAGAGGTGCTGGTTGGCAGGTTTTTGTTACCTTTGGACAGAGCCAGGTTAGCTGTATCCCCATGTTCCCAGTCTCTGTGCTAAGTTAAGATAATCGGCTGCTGGCTTAAGCTGCATATTAAGTGTACAGATGTGAGAGTGGCATCCATCTTCTCATCTAACTCTTATTACATAACAAGTAATGATTTAGGCATAAGAGTTTCAGTTAGTTATGCAAATATGTGTGTTTATTTGATAGATTCCACCTGTGGAAAGATTTTTGATAGTGGGAGCTGGTGTACTGAATCTTGCTCAGATGTGTCTTACCTTGTGTGCAGTGCGGAAATAGATGCTCTTGTCTGCCCCACAGCTGATCAACCTCACCTTGTTGTCATTGGCTAAAAAAGAAGTACAAATATTTAATGATGACTTTTTTAAATAAATAAAAACATTGAGTTATTCAGTCAGCTATCACTAGTATTAACAAAGAAAAAGAAAAAAATTATAAAAAAGTAGGCCTACACAACAGAAAAGCCTTTGCTTATAACAAAGAAAGCTCCACCTGACTACACAGTTGTCATCCATTATCTAAATAAGCGAAATAAAAGAGGCACTTTGTGTGGGACTGAATGGAGATAAAAGTGAGGATTAAGAAAAGATTAGCTGTCAGATGTTGACAGCGTCTCAAGCGGCTCACCAGCAAAGCGGACGGCTGTTATGGATGAAGAGTGCTCGTCGAGCGTCTGCACCAGACTATAGTCATCCTCAGCATCCAAAACGTGGATCAGACGGTCCCTGCTAGCTGTGGCCAGCAGCTTCAGACCTGACAGTAATAAGACTTAATCACATATCGTATACGCAGCCAATGCATGCTTTCATTATAATCACTAGCACAGTCACACACACTGACCTGTTTCTGGTTTACTGTATTCAAGACAGAGGATCTCAGCATCGTGGGCCTCCACTTTCAGAATCTCCTCCATGCTGCTCAGGTCATGAATCCTGTAGAATATAAATTTGTTTATTTTTAGGATGGAGGTCACCTCAGTCAGTCATTAGTCTCAGTTTTAGCCTTCTTGTCCTACCTTAGCATCCCGTTGCGGTCTCCAGATGCCAGGTGTTTGCCGTCTGGACTCACACAGATGGTCCTGATGCCCGTCCTGCTTTCGGCAGTCTGTCCGTCCCCTGGTTTGTCTGCATTTGCATTAGTTGTACATTCTGGATCCAGCAAGGCACTAGTGTTTCCATCTATGTAGATCATATTGAGGAGATCCTGCAAAGCAATGACAGATAGAAATTACACAAGACAGGAAGACTTTGTACTTCTCTTGTATTTTGTACACCACAAGGACGTATGGTATTTGAAGCCAAACTCACACTGCTGAGGATGTTCTGAGAATGAACATGAGATTGTGTCCAATCGTTCATGCACCAGAGTCTGATGGTGTTATCAGCAGAGCAACTAATGAACGCACCTGATGACAAACCAGCACCTGATTCCCCAGGAACATCCGGGAACATCTGAGAAAGGCAGAGAGAGGAGAGAAGGTGTTTCGTTAATTAAATGAGGCTAAACAGTATAGAGTATTATTATGAATTGTATACTTTGGTATTTGTCCATTCCAAATGCATGTTGCTGGTTGTGAAAATGGTCATTTTAAATGAGGCCGGTCTAAAAAAGCCTCCCTATCCATGACTCTTAACTATAGTCATCACTGCTCAAAAGCTGAAAAGCTATATCTATAATGCCATTTTACAATAAAGTATGACTTGCCTTTTATTGCCAATTATTAGCAAATTGAAAACTCACACCCAGGAGTAAGTGTATAATATGAATACCTAGCTAATTGAATGTAATTACCAATAACAAAATATAATCATAAAATCCATTAGTGTGTCCCAAACTGGTTCCAAGATCAGTAGGGTAACAAAAGCAACAAAAGCAGTCCAAGTTTAGCATTGGGACGATATTGATGAATCCCTCAATGTTTGTAGAATCAGCAGCCAAGTCAATGCCCAACATTCAATTCACTGTATAATTATTAACAGCACACTGAATCGGGGTCTGGTTTTGTGTCACCATGGTTAAAGAGGTGTGTATCGTTCACATGGTTGCATGTTTACCTCCAGATCCCCGATAGAGGCAGCGTGGAAGAGGGCAGAGTGCACCTTCCCCACCCTGTTGACATCTCTCACATCCCACACGTACAGGCTGTGGTCGCTGTAGACACAGCTGAGCCAGTGGCTGACGGGGTCATAGGTAACAGCAATGACGTCTGGGTAACGGGCATCCGTCTTGGTGGAAAATAAGTGGCTGATGGGAAAGAGATTGGAATACATTTTTAAAGATCATGGAATAACAGCAGCAGATGTTTTCTTGAAATTGTCAAAGAATTAGAACAGGGGCTGGACATGCATACTGGCCCCAGTCAGTGACTACCCCAGGCAATAAATAGTATAATCAATAATATTGATCATAAATACAGTATGGAAATTGTCTAAAGTATGTCTACTGGATCATAAAAGTGGTGTACCCAATAAAAATGTTTTATTTACCATGACATATAATAATATATGTTCTTTGGTAGCTACTGAACAGTACGTTTATGATATTTTTCTCATATGATATCTGTGCAGTATTAAGTGATAGTGACTGTCATTCTGTGCATCCTGTCAAAGTAGCCAAAGCTGAACAGAGCAGGTGGAATACTCATAAAACACACATCAGGATCTCCACAGCCGGCCTAGTTCACCCCTGTGAAACTAGAGGCCATGCAAGGCAGTAATCCTCACAGTAATCTGCCCAACGGCAAAGACACCATCATTACTTCAGTATCAAGGAGAGCACACGCACACAAGGAATCAGATTAAATATACATAAATATAATAAACAAGATTTTACTCTGTTATACCAACAATAAAAAATACCATCTCACTGTTAACAATTTGACGGTTTATCCCTTACGCTAAGACTGACAAAACAGTTTCGCAACCACAAATCCACTGCACTGAAGTTGACTCTCTGTTCTGTTGTCTCACAAACACAAAAACACGACACTGTGGAAATCCCACAATGCCACCAGAATAGAGGGTTACTGCAAGGCATCAATATATTTTATGCCTTATAGAATACAGCAGTCAGTATATTAACACCATAAAACTAGCTACTGATTTTGACTCTAGCTTCCTTAGAAATAAGAAACATTTAGTTATTTTGATTGAAACGCTGCCACGTGGGAAGCACGCCATAGGAAGCACTATAAATAGAGAGCACTTGACATGGCAGTGGATCCCTGCCAAGGAAAGGCTATGTTACTCCTGAGCTCTTCCTCACCTGGCCTTCGTGAGGGCTGTTACGTCAGAGCCAAGTGGGTGTGGCCGCGGCAGCGTGCAGACAAAGTGCAGGTCGACAGGGCTGAAGGCTCGCACCGTTCCATCAGCACAGCCGCAGAAGATCATATCCTCAGACAGAGACAGGGACTGGGCCACGCCCGTCTACAAGGCAGGACACGACACAACAGGCACATCAGCACATTTCACAGCTCTATCATTTACAGACTCTATCCCTGCAAACAAAATCAATTATAATTAAGTGTGAGTCCACAGCAGTCCTGCCTGTCAGTAATGATGAAGGTTACAGAAGGTCACAGTGGAGCATAAGTGCATCCTTTTTGGAATACTTCCAAACACATCCTGTACTCGTCGCTGTTGCTAATCACTCTTTGATCCTCTGACAGAAGGCAGGACTCACACCCCTTCATCTTCACCTCGTGATTAAACACCACAGCTGGACACTGACCATTGGCACTGCTGGTTGGACAGCACTCAGTAATGGATACATAAATAATATATTGTAGATTTAACACTGACAAAGGTAAATCGGGTGAGTTAAACATCTCAATAATAATACAGATACTGAATCAATAAAGAACAAAATGCCTTTCAACGTTACAAATCTGACTTTCTGCAATTAATACCATGATGCCAACTAGTTTTTATACTACACTTTATATCATTCTTAAAGGGACAGTTGGCAGAAAAAAACTTGTTCTGAAGATAGAAATAAGACTTCTTCTCCGAGTAGTACTAAAGGAAACAGAAGGTTGAAGCCTACGTAGTTGGCACAATCTTTATAATTTAAAAATACATACAAAAAACAACACTATTATTTAAAGAAACATTTAAATATTTAGGGAAGCACTCTTATGTACTTTCTTGCAGAGAGTTTTTTTAATTTGACCTTTATTTAACCAGGAAGTCCCTTGAGATTAAAATCTCTTTTTTGAGAGAGAAATGGCCAAGAGAGCACACCGTTACAAGATGATCAGATCAATACCACTCTCATATCTGTCTGCTACAGTCAGGCGATTGTTAGCTTAGCTTTGCACAAAGACTACAATCAGGGGTAACAGCTAGCCTGGTCCTGTAAAACCACAACGTGTGATTAAAAAGAAAAAACAAAGATGTATAGTGAACTTTAGAAGTGCTGGTGGAATGACACCAATCAATATCCCTGGCATCACTCTGATATGGGGTACAATAATGTATTAAGTTAAAAGTAGCTCAAGAGCCCAAACAATGTCTTGGCACTGTTCTGTCCTGTGAGAGTCACTCACCCGTAGGTCCACCCACTTGTCCAGCATCCTCTTGCTGTTAAACTCACATAGCAAGCCAGAGGAGGTAATGCAGAAGGTGGAGTCAGATGTAGAGCCCCGTCCACAGGCCACATCACAGAAGAAGTTGTTCCTCAGCTCTCCCAGCAGCCCCGAGCGGCCCAACAGCGGGACAGGAGCGCTGGCCTAAATACCACAGAGGGGTGAAGGGAAGCTGATGAAGTGGTTAAAGCAAAATATTGATTACAAATACACTTAAAATGTAGTTATTTCAGTGTATATCAATATTACATCCATATCCAGTCTTTTAGAAATAGGTGCATGTTTGTATCTCGGAACAGTGAAATAGGAACTGTTCCAAAACCAAACTCCCAGTTTATAGTGATAGTTTTTCTAGCTTGGACAATTAAAAGGCAATTAAAACATTGTGTAAAAATGTTTGGTAGAAAAAGGATTCTTCTGAAGGTAGACAAACGTTAACCCCAAGCAGTATTAAAGCAAAGGGAAAGTTACTACTTACATGTCACAAACTTAAAAAATGAAATGAATACCTTGCTGGCCTTGCAGTGGTCCAGATACCAGAACTTGACATGTCTGTTCCCCACAGTTACAAAGTAGGAGCTGTCCTCAGAGAAAGACACACCCGTCACCTTACTGGACACCTTGTTAGCCGCCACTACTACATCTTTCTGCAAGAGAACAATACAACATGTTAAAATGACAGCCCTCTCTCCCCTTACACACATTTTGATTTGCTAGAAAATGTACTTAATGTTTGGACCGAGCCAGGCTAGCTGTTTCCCACGTTTCCATTCTTTATGCTAAGCTAAGCTAATTAGTATCAATCTTCTCATCTAAGCAAGAAAACAAATAAGCAAACTTCTTCAAAATGTTGAAGTATTTCTTTAACATAACCAGGAGTGTGTATTGCACCAATGGGAGAAACTCGGTCGAGTGTTTCCATGGCGCCGAGGCTTCAGCCTTGGCAAGAGAAGATTGAGACTGACTGGGCTAAAACTTCAAAGTGAAACGTACCTTCCACGCCCACACGTTGACCATCATGTCGTGTTGGTTTCCCACACTGACGATGTATTTGCTGTTGGGGGAGAAAGCCACGCAGGAGACGCCATATTTGTGCGACTGGAGCTCCGCTACCTGCCTTTGTTCTGCCACGTCCCACAGTCTCACCGCTGGAAGGTGACCACTCTGGTGGAAAGGAAAGAGGGATGTGGAGGGGGAGTGAGTGGTGGTGAGAGAAAATGGTTGATTGTTATTAAAGAAAGGGTATCAAGTGCTGTATTGTTTTAGGCTTTTAGTCTCCAGTCTTTCAATCCACTGGAACAGGCAACATATCAAAGTCATCTGTCAGTCCAGTGTACCGGGCTCTCTAAGAGATTATCCTCTCCCTCCTCTGACCTCTGCTACACCAGACAGTTACTTGTCCCTTGGCCTGTTCACATAATTCTCTCTCAGGGATCAAAAGGTCAGCGGGCTATTTGTGTAGTCTTTTATTTTAATGGTGGAACAACCTTCAAAGGTCAGAGTTAATAGGTGAGAGGGAAGGAAGCCTGAAGGACGCAGAAAATGTATGACATTCAGCTAAAGAGTGAGCTGCATATAAAGGAGACAGGAAGAGAAAAAAGAAAAACAAATAACAAAAGATATGCATGACTGCTGTTAGTCTGTGCTTGATGTAAATTAGCTTTTGTTTAGATATTGAGACATTTCTTATCAGATTTTTCACTCAGGAATAAAACTCTTCTCCTCTTTCAAGGCTTTCAGGAAGTCCTCTGACAGAGCTGTTATACTCTCAGCTTTGATTGCAGAAACAAAACTTGAATACATTTAGAAGTCATATCACTTTCAAGAATTCAAATACTATATGGAGGCATTCTATAAGAGTTGGCATTTGGTTCCTTTTTACGTGGCAGCAGAACAGCCTATCCTCGTTGTATTTGGTCTTTTGAACTTCGCTCTCTGCCGTCATGGCAACTACTGCGTGCTCATCCACTTATACAGAGAAGTCTTTCATCGGCTTTGATTGGCTGGGGTGGATTAAGATTGTGTGTGGTGTTGAGGCACACACTGTAACTACAACAAATCTGCCGACACTTTACTGTCACATTACAGCAGATCACAAGGGAACTTCCACAGTAAGGCCTGCATGATCACCATTAACACATTACCATAGGATAATTATACTGCTGGGATAGGGTTACTGAAACATGCTTACTCATGTGGACAACATTAATGTGCATTTGAACATCCAAATGCAAAGAGAAATAAGGCTGAGCCAGAGAATAAGTCAGATTGACAGTTAGAGGACTCACCTCTCCTGTGACCAAGTACTTGCCATCAGGGGAGAAGGAGAGAGCTGTGATGGTCTTTCTGTGAAAAGGGAGAGAAATAGAGACAGACAGCTCAGTGTGACTCATGTTTGGTTAGTTTTGAGTTTGATGTTGGTCACGTTTAAATGCAGATTGCATTTTGGTTCGACTCACCTTGAAGTGACAATGTGGTGCTGTCTGTTCTTTTTGGGGTTCAGCAGGACCACCACACAGCTACACAAGGAAACATATAATCACAATTCACCACATGAGTTATGTTGAATGATATAAAATGATAATACACATAAGTATTTGAATTGGAACAAATCTAGAAAGTCATGTTTGTTATGTTTTCATTCTACTGAGGTCCATTGCCAAGTGTTTTTGTATTTGTTTAGTCAAGACTTGTCCATGGCTGAGCAGAAAAAAACAAATTTTCAGGTCAGCTAATTAATAATTTAACTCTCTTTTCACAGCACACAGCTTACAGATGCATACTGATTATACACCATGACCTTATAAACATTTTAACTCTGATGTAACACAGGAATCCCTATAGCAGTACTCTAATAGCAACTAATATGCTCAGAAGTAAGCCAAAGTGGACTAATCTCAGTTGATCCATTATTAAACTATTCTGTGACCTGTTTAAGTATTTTGCTGAAGATTACAGCAAGAAACGCAATAACACTGTACTCATTCATGCATTTACTCTTCTGGGCATTCATTTAATAATATATTGATTAACTGTAATGAACATTTAGTGTGTTCAAGCTCTGCTGAAGTTAGTCAAAATTACAAACATTACTAAGGTGTGTCATTCAAGGTTGAACGCCAATTAGAAGCATTTCTAAACTTTAAAACAAAGTAGCATCAGATTACTTCAAAGGAATAGTTTCATATTTTGGGAAATGCACTTCTTAAGCGTTCCTGCCAAGAGTTAGATGAGAAGGTTGATAACACTCTCATGTCTGTGAGCTAAATATGAAGCTACAGCCGGTTAGCTTAGCTAGCAACAAGACTGGAAACAGCTAGCCAGGCTCTATCCAAAGGTACCAAATGTCGTCCAACATTACACAATTAAACAAACAAGATACAACATGTTACTTTGAGAGCTTTAGTCAATCTCCTAAGTGTATTTGCCCAAATGTCAAACTAATCTTTTTAAGGAGAACATTCTGAAAAATCATGACAAAATATGAATAACTGCATGAAAAGGAGGAAATAAACTCTCATTGGTACTAAACGTGACATTAGTGTTTGCACCTGTGATTTGAATGCTTGAAAGTAAAAGTCCTGTTTTGCTTTATGAAGTGTTTGTTATCTGGCCTAGCACCTGTTTTTTATCCACCTTTTATGGAATGTTACCTTTCCATATCCAAATAATCTATCCATAACCATATTGTTAAAAAAAACATCCTCTTTACATTCTGTAAGGAGGAAGCACGAAGCAGCACAAAAGACAGCGATCCACCTCTTACCGAGCTGCCTGTTCTTTAGCTCCGTGCCAGGAAACTGCATTCCTTGTACCTCAGCTTGTGCAGACTTAAACTGAGATTGCAGGTGGATTGTCAGACTGTTCACAAATTTGGGAAGTGTAAAACTTGCTAAATGTGACAGTCAGAACCAAATACACACACACATGTGCACACACAGGCAGAGTTTCTTTCTCTCTCTCAGACACACAATCACCAACATACAGTCCTTGACAAAACAATAACAGCCATTGACCTTCTTAGTATTAACACAGCTTTGTCAGAAGATTTGAGATCAACACAAAAGAGGCTCAGTGCACTGTTTCTGTCACAGGCTCGCAGGAGCCAGTATGCTTGTTTTGAATCTCTGCTTTCACCCTGGTGGAGCAACAGCTCCGAGGCCCCTGAGCGATCGCCGCTGTAGATCTAAATCCTCACACCTGCAGTTCACGCGTCTCTTTTTGAACAAAAAATCAGCACTTAGCAAGTTAACGAAGCCTGTGTCACTGTTTGAACAGAATTAATAACAATACTACACAACGCTCTTTACATCAGCTGACTGAGAGAGTCAAAGGAAGCCTCCCTGAGGATAGGATAAAAAGAAGCTTTGGTGTTTCTCTGATGAAAAAGCCCACAGAAATCCCCCCTCAGTCCCCCTGAGATAGTGCAATGATAACACACACACACGAACACAAACAATGTGCACACTAAGCATCTGCGTGAGGGAGATGTGATAAGGAAACTGCACATTCATGGAGTGTTGATAAGTCAGAGGTCAGATGCTGCGATAACGATGCAGTCAGACATAGTCTCTCTCTCTCTCTCTCTTCTTACCCTGCAGGATATGCAACTAGTCCAGATCGGGGGTCACATGCTAGACCACTGTTTCCTGATGCGGTGATTCCGAGCACCTTCTCCAAAGTCACCTGTACGGACAAAAAAGAAGAGATAGATACAGAACTCCAACCAGCAGTGATGCAACTAAGCACAGTTGTCAATAAATCAAAGAGAGAAATAGATTGGTTTGGTTACAACACAAGAAGATGATGGTAATGATCAACTAATGTGTCCACTTTATAGTTCAAATAGTCTAAAGTAGTTCTGTTGTTTTAGCTCCAAAACACTGACTTTCAGGTCAATTTTAAGATACAATTATCTCCCTAGAATGTGACCATTTAAACTTGTGACAGTGGCCAGATGTTATATAATTGGTTTGTGCAAGCCTACATTTGTTCTATGTCTACTTATTTTCTCTGTGAGTAACTATTGTGTCTTGCATTGACGAGGCTCACATGCAGCGGGGGTTAATTCCCATGATTCCACATATTATCATTTCATCTTTAGGGTTTAAGAGATGTTTAAAAAAAGATCAGGTTTAACCTAGTAATAAACAGAGCATGTGACAGAAGGCAAGTCGTGCTGTCTTCCTGTCTTGGGAATTATAAAGCAGCTGTTAAGTGTCTGGAGTAGCACGACTGTCTGTGGGGTCCTACTAACACATAGCAAATAATAGCAAAATAATAAAAAACACAATCAGACAATTTCAGGCGAGGCAACTATTGTGACCTCAAGGTTTCTAGTTAGTCTCATATAGCTGAATTATATATTCTCCAAAGTATCATTATCTAATAAGCCCCTTATGTTTAAAAGACATTTACATTGTCTAAGTTGGAACTAATGGCTTTATCAGTGATTAATAAAACAGATGAGTTATAAAGCATTCATAAGAACTAATTTTGGGTTGCCAAGTTGTGAAAAAGTTTTAGCTGTTATTCTTTCTATTTGGTAATAATGCAGTTATAGATGTTAGTTTTCCATTAATAAATGCTTAATAAAGTTCAGTCTGAGCACTCAAAGGAATGTTTCAAACTGGACACCCAAAGGTTGTGTTGTTATGAGAAGTTATGTTCTCATAATTGGCTTTAAACTCAGCTATTGTAGCAAAGTAAATACTTTATTAACCATTAATTACAACTTTTACAGCCTTTATAAAGGACACCTTGTTGTTCAGTTGTGTTGTTGATGTTGTTTAGATCAATAATTACTGCAGAATATATTACGTTCGTTTCTGCTACACTACAAATAGAAGGGTGCAGCATTACATCACTGCAGTAGTCTTCTTTTCTCATGATAATTATTAATTATCATAATAATTTTTTATTTTTCTCAGAGACTAAACATCTTGTACTTTTAAAGAGGGACGTGGGAAAATACCTTGCTGGAGAGATTTTCTTTCCTGTCCTTCTTGTGCTTGGTTGATGGAGAACGCAGCAAATTCCTGATGCGATTTTTAATCGTAAATCCATCTCCTGGCATTTTGTGTGCAGCCCGGTGGCACTGCTCGGAGAGCTGCTGACCATCCACTGAGTGACAAGCCACCGGCCGAGTGTGGGCGCCGGGTGCGCCTGTAATGATCCCTTCCCACCACCAAAACCTCCACCAGAGACAAACTACAGAGGTTTACTAAATCGGACAGAGTTCCTGCTGCCGGGACATGTGGACTCTAATCTCTTGAGCGGGTTTGCTGTTCTCTTCGACTGTCTTCTGTCGCCTGTCGCTTCACATCAAGCTCTCCTACCGCAGCTTCCCACCACTTCTGGACTGACGTCGCCTTGCCTCAACACTGCGATTTGCACCGACAAGGACACACACACAAAAACCTCTGCTCAGCTGTTTGCCAGCGTGACACCACTAGTTTAATCTCAACCTGCACCGGCCTCCTGATTACATCAACGATTGCTCGTGTTGCCTAATTGATTTAATAGGATTAGGGAGAGAGGCCGTAGACCTACAGTTTTACAGCTGAATGGCGGATGTGTGGGTACCTCTTTGTTTGGCTGTTGATTGGGCGATAAAACTTATCTTTTATATGCATAGTGGTCATTTGTTCTTTTATATGCATATTTGCTTAAGTAATTTAGTTTTCTTTTTGTTTTACGATGTTGCTGACTTGTAGAATCATTAAATCAACCCTTCAGAAGGTTAATCTGGTGATAAAGCCTATTTTTATTGGCCAAGTTATAGAAAATAATATTTATTTATTTATTTTCCTGTTCCTGAGAAGTGCTGTCCTACTCTTTCTAATATACATTAATTATCACGATAAAGTCAGGCTGTAACGATATTTAAATTGTGATAGCCTTGTGTTTGCCATGCAAGATTTCATTAGCATTGATCAAACCACGTGCTACCTCCCAGTAACCTTCCCGTCAAAACAGACCACGCCCCGCGGTGACGCCAGACCAATCACAGTCACTGAAGAAAACATTAGACGTTACACATTACACAGGTGTTGGTGCTGGACTGTGTCCACTCGCATTCACGCTCTGCAACTAACATAAAAGAAAATATTTATACTGATCAAAACTGTGCCTAGCCTCATTAGCTTCAGCTTGGAAGCTAATGGAATCTATTTTTGCACAAAACAAGGACTGTAGAGTTTGTCCCTGATCATCCACCTTAACATCAAACTATGCAGATAATCAAACCTCTGTATGCTCAAATGCTTATTACATCCTGGAGATAGCATTTTACAGTCTTTCACAGTAAAAAATAAAACATATCTAGTATGTCTTTAAGAGTAACTGTATAGTTGCAGTCATTAGTAGAAACACCTTAGCTGTACTCAAATAATATGACATTGTGTGCTTCTCTCGTCCCCCTCTCTCTCTCTCTCTCTCCCAAAGATTTCTGCAGGTATTTCTGCCTCCGGCGCTGTAGAGTCTGGATCTGTGGTTGCTCCTGCTGCCCCCGTGTTCCTGCTCAACCGCCAATGTTGCTATTACTGTTATACTGTACTACT
>JAVQJL010042207.1:0-15337 GCA_036024295.1 Nannoperca obscura
ATTTCTTTAAAGTTAAGACTAGTTTAAAGTCATCTTCATTGAAAAGTACAGTGCTTTTCCTTCAAAAATAAGGACATTTCAATGTGACCCCAAACTTTTGAACGGTAGTGTAGGTGTACCGTACCTTTGACAACGCGTGGTGAACGTGAAGCGGTTGCAGTTTTGTTAGGGTTTAGGCACCAATAGATCAGGGTTTGGGTAAACATAACTATGTTAGTTATGTAGCGTGATGTACGTAAGTAATGTAGGCTACACAGGACACAAACAAACAGCGGGTAAAACTTCTGTGTTCTTTTATAAATAAATGTAAATAGAGGTTAGAAGCTGCTGACAGTCTCACTGAAGTGCTGCTTATACATTAATGCATCAGTACTAATAATCTACTGCTGCTGGTCCAGCGTGACCATCATAAACGGGCTGGCAGACAATAATGGAAATAATTCTACAAGTAGACAGAAAGTGTAATTATTCTGAAATAAACCAAATGTCCTCTATTAAAATGTGCATACCAACGTGGCACATGCTGGAGAAAACACTGACGTTTCAGAAGCAGAGATGCAGATATTCATTGAATGTTCCCGTTTTGTGCCTAAAAATATCTCGGGGTGGGAAACTCTGACATGTACCCAGGGATGCCTGCTTTCTAGCTGCAGTATGACTTCCTTGTATAACCTCCTGCCATTCTGAAATAAAACAAACTGTTCTGCTTTGCTGAAGAGTGAAGCATAGCAGAAAATGATGCCATTACTGCGTTTGGTAAACATGCCAGTCACAGGAGAGTGCTCTCCGGACCGCGGCAGTATAGCACAGAGCTTTAAGTTATTCAAAGTGACCGCCTGTTCCTTTTGGCTGTTGTTTTTAAAAATGATTAGAAAACTGTACAGGCCTCCCGAGTCACTGCTATGGGTGGATGGCAATGATTTAACACAAGGCTACATTTGAGCAACACAACCAGCTCTGGTACCAGTCAGGGAATTACACATTTGGAAACAAATCCACTGGAGCATGTATGAATGTACTCGCACACACAGGCATACCAGGAAGGAGCTTTGGCCCCTGCTGTGTTTCATAGGATTTAATGACTGCGGCCAGATTCCAGAGATCTTATTGTTAAAATCATAATGCTTGTACAGCTGTTTAACCTGGCTTTTGCCCTGCTGGATTGGTCACACTCTTTTTAAGGGGACCTTTCCCATGATTCTTGGGGTGAGCTGTGTCGAGGGTGGGAAGTTATCTGATCATTTTATATTATGTCTTCACAAATGTGTCCTTTTTATTTGTACTATTCTTACTTTATTAATTCCAATGTGAGACTACAAACTACAAACCAGGCCCACACTGACGTGCACAAACTTTAGGGACTGGGCTTGTTACTGTCATCAGACTTTTTAGCTACGACACAACTGGAAAATCCAAAAGGAGCGGAAATATTTTCTAAATGCAAAGAGATATAAGAAGACCTAGAGTTGGCAGTCATGCTAGGGGCCCTGAGCTAAGTGCTAATGCTAACAACAACAATGCTAATGTTTGGCAGATAATGTTTACTATTCTCACAATGTTAGTTTAGTGTGTTAGAATCCTCACATTTCTTACCTGATGATGATGGGAATGTCGTTAGTTTTGCAGATATTTGGTCATACATACAGATTGAATTTTGACCTGATGGTGGCGCTAGATGACAAGTAGGGAAATCCCCAAAGTTACTGCAATTCATCCAGTGGGGGACATGAATGTCTGAACCAAATCTCAAAGCAATCCTCCAGATATTTCTTGAGTTATGACACTTAAAACTGTGTCTTCAGCATATAATATATATATATAGACTATATACACCAATATACACTATTGTCTCTCTCTCCCTCTCTCTCTCCCTCGCTCTGTCAATGTATGTTCAACAAATGCAGGTGACCCTTTCACCTTTCCAAAGATTATGTTAGTGCTGGCTTGCGGAGCAGGTCGTGCAGAGCAAAGTGCATCTGTCTCCTCGCATGTTAGTTAGCCAATAAATTGCCACTGTGAAAACATCTAAATATTAAATATGACAGACGATGCAACAAGATAAGGTTCATGGTGTCACTCGACACCCAGACGTGAGGCCCAAGCCTGTCTGTGGCCCCCGAGGTTTACATCCACCCCGAATCATCAAGGCGGTTAAATAGCACGGTGCAGCTGTAGCCACAGATTGGAGTTTTAGTTATACAAATATTTCTCCGAGGCAGAGCTGCTCCGGAGGCAAAAATAAGCCCCGACTGCAACGCTTGGAGCCAGAGATCCACTCTCTCAGAGAGCAAGGTGTCTACAGTAAGTAGCAGAGCTGTACCGCAAAAAGATCTCTGATTAAAATGTCAAACTCAAATTGCCTTTATATGATACATGTAAGAAGTCTAAAGGAATGCTACCAGCTTCTAGAAACTGTACAGTCACAAGATTTTTGGGTCAAAGAAACTTAACTCAAGGTCCATATGCCTAGCTTTCAGCCAGGCTTCCTCAGTTCATGGGGTTAGTGGTCACGGAGAAAACTCCATTTCAATTGTCTGTAAGTGAGGTCTTTTTGTCTTCCTGCAACAGCTCAAACTTACTCTAACAAAATGTCCATAATGTTGTCAGACACTTTGAATAATACTCTGAACCTGTCAGGGGAAAAACAAGCACTTTTAGTGGACTGACTTGCCACAGTTGCCCTAAAAGATTCGTAATATGCCAGCGCAGGCTAGACCCCAAAATTAGTAAAAAACAAATAGGGCCCAGGTTTAAAAATACCGGAGTTTCCCTTTAATGCTCCAACCTGCAGCTCTAAGGACGTCCACTTCAGCCGGATTGTGTTGACTGAGAGAGTCATGCAGACACAACGAAACCAGCCACAAGCCGCAGAAGCTCAGAAGATGGACCTTTGAGTCGGTGCAGGAGGAGTGGATGTCATTTCTGACATTTCGACAGTTTGGAGATGAAGGGACAGATGAGAGCAGAGGGCAGACATGTTGGACCACAAGAAAGGAAGTCCCAGTGAGTCCGACTGTGGCTTTGCATGAAAAACTTCCAGCAGAACAAATGATGGTCAGGTTGAGGCAACACCCCGCAGAGTGCTGTGTTGCTATGTGGCATTGTTGTGTCTTATTATCCACGTCTGCCCGGTTCTGTTTTACATTTAAATCGTGTTTGGGACGTGCTTTGACCCTGGGAACGTCTGAAACTGTCCTGTGTGCTGATACAAGCTGAAATGAGACGTGAATGTGTGCGGTGTCTGCTGGTGGACCGCTCACAGTCGCATTAGTAGACTTCTAGGAAGCTGTGGCTGAGAATGCGCTCTGAGGACAGACGCCACAACACTCCCCGCTGACAGGGCTGCATGAAACAACACCGGGAGCCGAGGGAGCGTAAATCGCCGTTGCTCAGCATTCACGGCCACAGCAGCTCACAGACTCCGACTCGACGATTGTTGCTTGCCTGGCTGATTGTTTACTCAACATATTGATCCTGACTTTGTGGCTCACTCCTCTGTATATTATCATCCGTCCCAGACAGGACTTAATCTGCTGTTCCCATTAACACATGCTAATAGGGAGCCGCTTCTATCTACACGCCTGCCAAGGCTCCCACAGATGACTCGTCAGCGCGGCTGGCTGCTGGCTGGCCGGCCGGCTTGCTTGCGGCAGCGAGGCCAAGCTGCTGTGGGCAGATTTGGGCTTACTGTGTGTTTGGGGGGATTTGGAAGTCTTCGAAACTGTGGCTAAAGATTACAGCAGTATGCCATGACATGCTGATGTCAGATTTGGGGATTTTGTTGTGCAGCACAGATGCAAAGCTGCACAAACTAATAAATAAAAAAAATATAGCTGCACTAGGCAAGGTTGTGATGGAATAAATACACCCGTTTAAGTCAAAAAGAAACTGGGCTGCAGCAGAGAGGGACATTGTACCAGCAGCAAATGAGATGCAGATCCACAGTGTTTGGGAGCAAATGAAATCCTGGTGCCAGGTATGGACACTGGCAGGAAGTCTGCTCAGAACACAGGAGATGGTTGATGAAAATCACCATCAGAGGTAGACGACTTTTGTAACTTTCCGACACTGACACCTGATTTTAACTTCTCTGTCAAGCTGTTTCCACTCTTCATACAACATCTGTCATCAGCTGAGGAGCCAGATGTTTTTCTTACTTGTCTTGGGAATTTGTGGAGACCTAAACTGAGAGTAAATACTGAGGTAACGTTGAGCACAAGGACACAAACGTGAACCTAGAGGGATGGTAATGGTCCTTTGTGTCTGACGTGGGAATTGGCAGCTCTTTGCTAACTCGTTAGCAATAACAACTTTATGAGGTGGTGCTATTGCGGAGTTTGTCTGCAAACAATCAAATAGTGCGGCTTTAAGTACATTTTAAAAGCAATTTCAGCCCTGTGATTGGACAACAACATCGCAATGAACACGTGCCGGGTACAAATAAGTGTCACTTCAAGATCACATGTGGTAAGCCTGCACAGTGAGAGTGCAGAACAGAAGCAGTGTGGAATACGTACCGTGGCGTGGAGACGTCCTCTCTTATTCATGGCCAGGAATCTGTTGCTGAAGACCCCTTTGATGCCGATGACCCCCTGAGAAACCGCGAAGAGCTCCAGGACACCTGTGTGGACAAACAACACGCTGTGATGACCGATGCATATTTTTACTCCTCTTGTCAGTTTCTGCATCTCGTCGCTCCTCCACAGTCTAAGAGATGGACGTGAGCCGCTCCGCTGGCGTGTCAGCTCAGTTATCCGGGTTATCTTGATCTTACAGTATTTATTCAGATCACTGGTGGTCGCGTGAGTACAAATCAACAGCACGATGGGCAACTTATATCTTTACCAACCTTTTCTGGCAACCAAAGTGAATTTTTATAACAAAAAATCAGAGAAACAAAAGAAACAGACAGTAAATGTCAGAAATGAAATGTCAGAAAAAAGTTTTTGCTATAAAAGTTCTGTCTTTTTTTCTAAAATGCATATGAACATAACTCTTGAAATGTGTTTAACTCTGCGGTGAGTTTGGGTGCCAGGAATTGCAGAATAGTGGGTTCTTTTGAGACAACATTTGGGCCTTTGTGGGGCACAAAAATTGTCCTCTTAAACCAGGACTGATGACGACCGTCAGTCAGTTAGTTGTTCTTCCACGCAGGATAACAACACACTGCTGTGATTAACACAATGTTGTCACACCACTGCTGTACAACTAAAGGAAACTTACAGAGAAGTGTAATCCCACAGCGTCCCTGCAGTAAATGTGAGGTATTGTGTGAAGCAGTGATATGAAATGTAATGCAGCGTGATGGTAAAAGAGTCTTCACATTACAAATCTAAGACGCCCGGTCTCCTGCTCGTCTCCTGCACTGTCATGCAGGATTCAAAACCACATGGCTGTGGTGTTGAAATCCATGTAACCTGACAACTCTTCTGAAGGGGGGACCATGAAATGGAGGCACAAGTGCACTTTCACGGTGAGGTTCGGCTGCTGTCGTCGGCGGGTGAGCGATGAGAGATCTGGTGCTGCTGGAACAAATGAAAATCTGATTTATGACTTTTGTCTTCTGGCCGACACCGGACAGGATTCCCTCACAGGACGGTGGGATCTGCTGTGTTTGTCATGAATGTTTCCAGTCAAAGCTCGAGATTATCGTCCTAATTTGCTTTGTTCTGGGTGCAGCTGAAAAGTGTCATTCACTTCATTTCCACCTGAGTTCATGAAGCCGTTTAGTTTAGTTACTGTTCTTCATGTTTGTCGTCCAAACTGCTGGATTTGGATTTAAAGACATGACTTTGCTACACTGACATGTTTCAGTCTCTTTCTTATTCACACGTTATATTAGAACGTAGATTTTACTGATAAAATGGTCAATAATAACCAGCCAGAGTAAATGGGCTGATATTTTATTTTTTTAAGTTTGTTTATGTTGTGTGTAAATGAACTAATCATTATTGGTTTATTTCTACTTTATATAATCTATATTACTATCAGACTCAAAAGCTCAATATCCATGTAGAGCCATGCTTCTTAAATGACTGCACATCTCATCAATCTCGGACTATGACCTACTGTATATTATATATTTATTATATTATATAATATAACTTAATTATCAGCCAGCTGCCCTGCAAAGTAACTCAATGTAGTTTTTAATTCTAAAAGTGAAAAGGGTATTTGCAGAGAGCACAATAATGTACTTGAATATCAAGTCAGTGAGTTGTGGTCGCTGGTTGTGAAGGTAATTCAACAACAGACGGTAAGATGTGTTCTGCAGTGCATCCCTTGCAGGAGAAGCGCTGTTGTGATGACGGTCGTGCTGATGGGTAATCCAACACATCCTGGTGTCTCACTGCTGCACCTGTTACTTCCACAAATAGTCTACCTGCCAACATCCCGGAGCGACACAAACAAGGCTCGTCGAGCAGATGGCCGCTGCGCAGATCAGCCGAAGTTTAGGTGCGCGGGCTTTACGCGCTTCATTAGTAAATCATTATTGTTTGAAACGGATCAATCTGCAAATTAAAACGGGGGATCAATTAGAAAAGATGCGGGAATGTGGATCCAAGCGCGCATTCTCAGCGGGACGCGCCGGATTCACGTGCGCAGCAGACGTTTATAATTTAGCAGTCCGGCTGCTCCGTGCACCGTGAAGCCGAAGTGAATGACTTACTCAGCTGGCTGGGCTCATGGCTGCCGTTGACTCTGCCGTCGGGTTGAATCTGGAGATGGAAGCCGATGCCAACCCTACAGTAGAGCCTGCAAGTCCTGCGTCCGGAACCGACCTCCTCCTCCACAAGTTGGCTCTCCAAAGAGACGCGCTGTGCTCCGGCGGCGCAAATCAAGTGAGCGACGGTCAGAAGGTAAAAAGGAACATTCATTCTTCCAGAAAGGAGACACTCGCTAGGCCACTTCTAGCATGTTGGTGTCGCTTCTGAGGTCTGGGCACCAGCAACCGTGCGCACACACGCGTGCAGCGCTCCTGGGCATTACCCCGGCTGCAGTAGCTGGAGTTGTTCTGCTGGCACGGGGATATTTATAACGCCAATGATCTCACTACTCGATGCATGCCTGAGCTCTAAAGGACGCTCTTTCATCCAGATTTTGTCGCCGAGACGCCACTCCTGCTCAGCACCGACCCACAGCAGCGGGGCGTGAAGGCATAGCCACTGACACCGCACATTTTCCAAGGAATCGTCCGCGCCAGGACGCACTAAGCGCGGCATTTTACGCACAGGGAGACATCGTTTTAATAGATCGAGGACGTGACTCATTCATACGTGAAAAGACATGAAAAAAAAGACTCTTCTGACGGCGCTTCTCTCCATATAAGAAGAGTTGAACAGAAATAAGGACACGTTAAAGGCAGGAGGGAGGACGGCGGGGTTCAGGCTGCACAGATCATCAGGTGGGACAGTCTAAACACTGGCTCACCAGGAGACTGTATTTAGAGGCTTTAGTCCACCTTATCATCTGATACATCCACATGCGTACAGGAGACGCGTCTGTCAAGCTGCCTGATGTGTTCTGAGCCACGTGCAGAGACAGAGAAGACAGTCACATTATGGGTTGTAGAAAAAGAAACACTGGACTCATTTCAACACACACTTCTTCTCTTTTTCACCATGTCGTTTTATTTTCTGAATGTTCTGCCTCCGATGAGTTATGTCCTCTCAAAAAGTAACTATTGAGTTTGGCAGCTGTAGCAGGGGGTGTACCAGCAGCAGTCATGTGACCTGTCAAAGTGTCCTTGAGGTGAACACTGAATGCCCCAGATATGAATTTTAGTAACCAGTGACACAAAGATGGCATCTCTTGTGATGCCAAACAAACTCACAGATCACACAAAGAAAGAAAACGTCTAAAAAATGTAAAGTATTCAGTTGAAGTTGACGCACGACGTCAGAATGAAAGAAAGAAGAACTCCGGAGGCATTTGGCTTATAAAAGATAATAAATAGTTTCTACTAAAGGTACAGAGATCATTTGTGGAGATTCTTTCATCAAGCAGCAAGGCCAAAGAGGGTCACAGGTTCGATTCCTTCCTATGGGGTTGTTTTATTTGAAGGGTTACAAACATGTCTGCTACGCTTTCTTTCTATCTGCATGTGACACGGTGAATACAGGCTGAGCAAATAACCCCTGTATTATCATTTTATTCCCGGTATTTCCGTCAATTCCCAAACGTTTCTGTTGGAAAGTTTCCACCTTGAATATTCCCAAACTTTTGCAAGCTTACACAAAAAACACAAACCGCTTATTCATTGCGCAAAACATGAATCATCCAGTCAGCGATGGATGTTTGTGGTTGTCGTTCAGCAGTTAACATTATATGAAATCATAACCGGCAGAAAAACAACATCAGTGTGAGCTTTGAAGCATTTTACCTGAAGGAAATATGATTTCTTTTAATCCCGAAAGACATTTTAACATGTGACAGAAGGAACAAGCACAGGTCCAAATAATAAAATGAATAATGGCCGAATTCCACAAAACTGCTCCAGTGTCAGGGTCCTGGTACGCTGTCAGGGCTTAATGGGACACATCATCAACATATGTTCTAGACTTGAAGTCAAAATGTCTGCTGACTAAATAAAAACTAAAGTAAAGGAATGATATGTGAGTTTAAATATGTTTGTGACTCTTTTATTTTCCAGTTTCTAGATGCTTCTCCTGGTTTAAAAGATACATTTGGACTTTTCAAGTCTACCTTAATGCAACACTCGTATTGCATGTACAGTGAAAGAGTTACTGATCACTTTTCATTTGTCCTGTCCTATAGTTCAGGAGTCTGGGTTCGATAAATCAAATGGGTATCTTCCTAAACTAGTGTAAGATTCTTGTGAAATTCTTCTTGACAGACCAAAAAAGCTATAAAACCCATCTGAAGCTGAATGCCTTGAACCTTGGTGGCTGGAGCACATGTTCAGTGTTAAGCTGTTTCATTTTCTATCTTCACATGCATTAATTGTAATCCCATCCCTCATTGTTTTCAGGGGCCCGGCTATGTTTGAATTGGATTACCTCGGGCCCGGCGGTGGATTACGGCCTGTATAGGGGCCTAATTGTCTGTGGCACACAGAGCCGAGGCCGGGCCCACATTACCTTTTATGTAAACAGCGCTGCAGTGTTTAGTCCCACTGTTCTAATGGCCAGTCATTCCAGAAACAGTGAGGTAATCCTCCCGAGTCGCATAAACACGGATGATCCTGATTGATTCTACCGCCCGATTGATCCCAGCTTTTAGCAGCGTTTTAGTCTAAGCAAACAGCAGACAGCAGGTTCTGCTGCGGCCCTGAACCGTCTGAGCCCAGAGACGATGATCAATCTGAGGGTGGAGGGCACTGTTTGGGAGGATCTGACCCGGCCGAGGCCTCAATCATCAACGTAATGACCTCTGATGTCCAGTGGCTCTTAAACAGTCTGCATTGTCACCACTGTCCTTTGGATTGTATGTTTAAAACGTGGACACTTTCAATGAATGTAAAGAGGACCTGGATCAAAGTGTGGACATAGAAATCACACTTAATGCAACTCTGCATGAATCCCAACTCTAAAGACTGCAGCTGTGAAACAAAAGATTTAGATTTATTTGATCGAGGATGAATGGAAACATTGGTCAGAAGGGAAGACAATCAAAACGTCCACGTTAAAAAACAGGAGAAGATGCTGAAAGTGAACGATTTCAGGGATATAGGGGTTGTGTTCATGAGTGTGGGGGAGACAAAACGGGAGAGCATTGCGTTATTTTACTGGATGATCTACTTTTCCAGTCCTCACCTATGCTCACGAGCTTTTGGTAGCAACCAAAAGAGTGAGATCGTGGATCAAAAAGGGGCGAAACGAGCCTCCCTGGCAGGGCGGCTGGGCTCAGAGAGGGTGAGCAGCTTCGGAGCAGAATCTGAGTTGAGTCTTTTCACTCTGAAGGTGTCGCGTCTTAATATTTAATTAGATGTCAACCCCTGAGGCTGCATGACCTACCGTTGCTTGAATTATGATCAGGCATCTTCATCAGCCTGTAAGAGCCTGCAGTGAAACTGACGTTTTACGTTCAAGTGACGAAGATCTCTATTGGCCCCAGAAATGAAGACTCTCGTTCGCATGGAGCAAAGGAGGAAGCAGTGTGACTTCATTATAGAGAAACACAAAAATATTCAAAATTTCCGACTATAAACGGGCGATTTCTCGTTTTTTCTTCACCTTTGGGTTCTTTTAACCACGACTTTAACAAAGTCGTCATTTTAACCCCTAAACTTCTAAGTCTAAATTGTTTTAGAGGCTTCTCGACTCTAACAACAAAACTCTGGTGGAAATAATAAAGTTAAAAACATCCTTGACATAAAAATGGTCCAGTTAAAGAAAAAAGAATAAGAGCTTTACTATACGCAAACAATTTGCCTTCAAACATCTAAACAGTGTTGCTTCTTGCTGAAATCCTCTCGACAGACCACAAACGACAAGAGGCGTCTTGAGGAAACCTGCACACAGGAGTCCCCCACACCTCATCTTCAGCAGTGTTCAGGTTTCCACTTTCACACTTGCACTGATGTGGACAAACGGATTAGTTTCAGCATCTGCTCGTCCTGCATGTGTGGGTCAGAATGAATGAGCTGTGCCTCACATTGTTCTATATTATTTTGCTCTCGGATCCCTTTTGTGGGAGTCGAATCCCTCGAGTTTGTGTGTGCATATATTCTTTGGCCACCCAATATTTATAAGATGATGAAGATATATATTATAAGATGGTTCGTCAGGCTTCTCTGTGGTGGCTTGGCTGAGTCTTCTGCCATGGCTAAAGAGGTCCGCCAAGTTCCCTTCAGATTCATCGACCCTGCTCATATATGATTTACAGTGTTTACACGTCTGCTTTGTACAAGAGCGAAGACATGCAGTGTGAATCTACGCACACACAAACAAATGACTGCCAGCTGAGTGTATTGACTTTAAGGAGCGCTATGTCAAAAGTGTTCCTGAATCCACAAACACACTGTGGGACGTCCCCGTCAGCGCTTCCCACCATCAGCAGCCCCTCTGGGGCCTCGCCGACGTGTCGTCTGCAGCGTGTTGTTCCCGCTCCGCTGAAGACCTCTCGGAGTTACAGCAGATCCCTCGTTCCCCTGATCCCCCCTTCTTTCAGACTTTCAAGCCCTGCTCTGAAGCTTGTGAGAAAGGAGGGTCGCAGGGGGAAGGGAGACAGTAGCGGGGGTGGGCTCAGCAGCCAGGCGTTGTTACTAAACTTCAGTCTAAGGTGATCGACGTGGAGCTCACACAGTAATTAGCAGGACAGGGATGATGCTGTCTGTTTGTTGTCTCCTGGCGGAGCCACAAAGCAACACCTGTTAACTTGTTACAGACACACCACCTGTCAGCATGGAGAGGAAGGGAGGGTGTGTGTGTTTGGAGGGGGGGGGGTACCTGGACCTCTACGACAGAGTTTGTCTTTACAAGTCACTACGAGCTCATTTGGAGAGCACACGTGGCTTTACTGAAAATAAAGGAAGATGTTCAACAAGTGAAAAGAGAACTCCTGCTGTCATGAAAAATCTCCATCTGTACATTTAAAAAATAAGATTTTTTCAATCTTTTTAAGGAGCATATAATCCCAAAATGTAAAAAATCACATTGTTTCCACTGGATGGAGACAGCTCCTGGTTCCAGTAAGGAATGTGACACTGGTCAGCAGATATGGACCAGTCAACAAAGCAGGGTTGTCCAAACTTGTCTACATGCAAAAGTGTTTCTAGTTAAAGGGCTGAGGCAGCTAGGTTGTAGGATGCAGCCCCTAAAGGTGTGACAGGAGGCTTCAGACCCTGGGACACAGCGCATGAGTCCCGTGCAACATGAAGCTTTGTGCTCCTCACTTGGTCCCCGTGCATTCATTATCTCCCGTGCATATATGCCAGCCCTGTTTCCCCAGATGTTTGCCAGGTCGTCTAATGACCTACCCAGTCTTAGCGGTCTGGTCTGGTCTTTGTTCTGGTTTCACCTGACTGCCTGTTGCCTACTTACTTTTGCCTCGCAGACTGATTACCTGTTGCTGAATTGCGCTTTGAACTCTTACCAAGCATACGATTGATTTCTTTCAACTGCACGTCTCCGTGTTCAGAACCATTAGGATGATAGATCTAAACCAGAATCAGAGTCTGCCTTATTGAAACCAGCCTTGCAACTTCAGTGCAGACAAAGAACAGAAAGCTCCACATATGTGAGTTCTACGTACTCACACCAGCAGTATTCGTCCTGGTCCTGGTCCAGGTCCAGGTTCTGGTTCCTGCAGAGCTCGAGGCTGATGCCTGATGCCGTGGTGGAGAAGTGTACCGTTTGGATTTCAGGTGTTAAAATGTTCCCTGTGGAGGCTTTATAGGAGGTCTTTAACTCCCGGTGAAAACAGCTGAGAGCAGCTGATCGCAATCCTAAACCTGGAGCTCATCCAGCAGAAAGGAATGGCGCTGAAGCTTGTGCCTGATAGTGTGTTTGTGTCTGCAGGAATCTGACTCTTTGACATTAGGGCTGGAGAATATTTGAAATACCCTTCTTTGATGGTTAAAATATAATTGATATATTATAAACACTTAAATGTTCATTAATTCAAAAATTTAAACCAAACGATTGCATTTACAGTGATACTTTATGTAACAGCAGACATGCACAAAAACTAAAACTAATAATACAATAAAATACTTTTAAACAGCCAACTGGGATATAAAAAAGTGATGGTGATGAAGAGCTTGTCTGAAGAAATAATGAATTATAAATGTTATAATATAACAAGAAGCCACAGAAATGCTATTTGTGGCTCTGGCTGTCTTTCACTCTCTCTATGATGAAATATATATATATATATATATAAATAATATTCCCACCTGTAAAAAGGTCCCCCTCCTGTGGGCTTTCTATACCTCTTTGTTCCCCTGGGGCGTCAATTAAATGTAACACCGCCGAGTGCCGCTTCAGTTAGCATGTATGTAGCTGGTGAGTCTCGTTTATCTCTCCTTTCTTTAATATATTCCACTTGTTTGCTTATAATTCTACTACTGCGGTACATACTGTGATTTAATATACGAACGAACCTGTCTGTATAGCCTTCGTTGAATAAACAGATTGTAATTTAGATTTTAAACTGGTTCCTCCAGCTCTGTTTGTTAAGCTAACTAGCTTTAAGCTAGCTGCGCTAATGTTAGCGCGCTGCATATGTGAACTTTGTGCTGACCACGGTGTCGTGTTGTTTAATAAACAGCATGTGAGTTTCAGTTTTATATAATGTGGAGAGATGAAGATGACTTGTGTACGATGCCTGTGTCCTTCTTGTGTGAAGTTATGCTTGTTTAAAATATTTACATGAGCCGTGTTTTAGGGACTGTTTGAAACCTTTTGTGCTAAATGTATTTCACTGTTTCACACTGTGCACTCTATACTGTGGTTTATGTATTTCGCATATGGATGCAGTTTACAGTGAGCATGTATGCCCAGAGCTGAATAAAACGCTGCAGGGAGGACATTTTTTTTGTAACCCGGAAGTTCGTATCGCCCTGGTTCCCTCCACAAAAAGCCAATGGGATTGTTCCATTGGAGTTTGAATTACTGCACAAACTAAGCAAGAGTTTATGATTCTGACACCACACTTTTGTTCAGCAGGATAACCAGGATTTGTGAAGTGTAAATGCAAAGTGAAAAGCTAACGTTAGGCTCATAATTTAATTCCTGCAGCACTCCTGTGGTGGAGAGATTAACATGAGTCCTGGTGTATGAAGAATAAAATCCCACAGATCCTCAGTTACTGTGTGCGTCTCGCTCACGCCAACTTCTCGAGATTGCTTCACACGTTCAGCAAAATATAAATCTGCTGTTAGCATGCAGCTAGAAAGGAATTGGTACATCACAAGGCAAGACTGCAGTCTAACTTTGAGATTAATTACTTGTCCAAAGTGCAACAGGAGTTCTGCAAGGACACAAGACAAAAGGGACTTCTACAAGAACTTCTCTGTTCTCTTGAAACTCCAGAAACCTTTGGACCGGATCCACAGGTTTACAAAGACTCCTCTTTTTCTCTTTGTTCTGTTCGAGTTCTCTCAAGATGGCACATCTATTTTTCCTCTCAGAAAAAATCCCTTCTGAAGATATTTACACATCAGACTTGGATCTTTTTCCTTTAAGTGGTCCCTGGGTGGCCACGGGACGGAGGACGGAAGATAAATCTGGTCTGCTTTTCCTCACAGGAAACAGCCGGACTGAACAAAACTGATCTTCACTAATCCATTATCCACCTCTGCATCTGGCCCTCCCCTGGGCCGCCATATGTCTTCATTTGGACCTTTCACTGGGCCTGATCTCTCTCTCTCACACACACACACACACACACACACACACACAAAGCTTGACAGCCTGAGATTAACATGTATCCTCATGCAGCTTTTTCATTTTCTTTTAATTCCTGATTTTTACAGGAAGAAAATAGTTTCATTATTGCGTACATATTTGAAAATCTAACTTTTTATTAAGTTCCTGCTTCACATCGCAGCAGAAACTGGAGCAGTTTGGGTTTAATGTTTGGTTCAGAAGCTCCTGAAGAGACAGAGAATTTAAAATAAACTTGTTTTTGAACAAATACATTTTAATACAGTCAAATGTTTCCAGGAGAAATTCAGTCCGACTGTGACGGAGAGACGTTTATTCGCCTCGCTTGGCAAGCAAGTGTTACTGTAAGGCAGCACGTAGATGGACCGTATGTTTAGGAACGCCCCCCTTTTAGAAACTTTTTTTTTAAAGAAATGTATTTCATCTCAAACTACCTGGTCGTGCTCCCCGGTAAATGTTGCTAACACCAAAGTTATTTAAAAAAACACTTTGATCATATGCTTTTACGTGCTACACTTTTCTATATAGTAAAGTATGTTTTTTGCAAATATTTCTGTTCCTTTACTCAAGTAAAATGTGGATGCAGGACTGGATCCCTGGCTGCCTCTGTCTGTGTAAACAGGAGTGTAATGAAATCACATTTGAAGTGACTCTGAGCTGTGCAGTGTAAAAAGAAATCAGTTCCGGCTAGTTTTACCATGTGTTTCCTCAGCGGTCCCTGAGGAGATAGTGTTGTGTGTGTGTGTGTGTGTGTGTGTGTGTGTGTGGCTGCAGGTTGTAAATAAGAAAGATGTCCTGCTGTTTTAGCTGTTGGCCGGGAAAGACGGGCACACGACGGGCCAACTCTCAACCTGAGCCGCGCCTCGTGCTCCGGTCGTTACTGCGACTGATGAAGCTGGCTTTCATGAAGTGGGGGGGGGGGGGGGGGGGTAAACGGTATGCCCCGGCTGTTGTGGGGATGTACTTCAAAAGCAGCCGAGGAATGT
>JAVQJL010042208.1:0-50026 GCA_036024295.1 Nannoperca obscura
AGCACGTTCAGGCCCCCGTTTTCCCCTCCGAACGCGGCAAATAAAAATAATAATAATAAGAATAATCCTTTGAAATTCAATAGGTCCTTGCACGACATTTCGTGCTCGGGCCCTAATAACAAAACCAAAACTCAAATAGCATTGGGTTAATGATTTTAATTCAGCACATAACAGCTATGACAGGATTACACCTGTGACCGGGAACGCCAGTAACATTGTGTGATGCCCATGTGGCCAGGAAACAGAGGAATGCTCAAACAGTTCTTAAGTAAACAGATTTCACTTTTCACAGAGTAGGAAGAAACAGTTAAGCGCTAAAGCTGCGAGTGAACACAACTACAAAAGTGATACATTGATTCATGACAAACAGTAACAGTGCTTCTTAGGAAAAAAAATAGGCATGGATTCCAACAAAGTGAGAAAACTTGGGAGGCATGGTAGCAAGGAATGAAATAAAGAGAAATGATGGATGGAATGGGTCACTGCATTTACAGTATTATGATGCTTTTGTTTGAGCCACTTGCAAGACACCATTTTGAAAACAAAAGATTGCAAAAAAAAGGAATGTTTTTCACAAGAACAGCAGAACCCATCTGGAGCAGAGGGAACTAGAAGATGCACACACGGAGTAATTTTAACACTACAACACTGCACTCCTATTCCCATCTCTCTCCATCTGCGATAGTAATAACAGGGTTAGCACACTGCACTCGTGTTAAAGCCACATGATGGCACTTAGAAGTTCACAGGTCTTCAATGTGATCGTGGCAGGTAGCTGCAAGTTGGGGCGGGAAGTTGGTTGTGACGCAACAGAGCAGCAGGTGGGAGACGAGGCGAAGGCCTTAGTTCGCAAAGGTCTGACGCACGGCGTTGGCAATGTGCTTGGCGCTGATGCCGAAGATGTCGAGCAGCTCTTGGGGCTTTCCGCTGCGAGGAACTCCGCTCACCGCCAGCCGGGTCACAATAATGCCGGGCTCCTCGCCCACTGCTGACAGCACTGCTTCGCCAAGACCACCTGGACAGAGGAGGCAGACCATTAGAGAAAACAATCCATCAATACACAGTGCTGGTGACGAAGGAAAATTATTTAATTAGCACGTCAGCACTGCAGGAGCCAATCAGTTCAAAGAACCAAGAGATGACAGGATGATGCCGTTATTAGACCCTGGTAGATCGAGACAAATCTCCGCACAAAACACCACTTCTAAAATCTCTACTGGGAGCCAACCAGTGGCACTTCAAGCATTTCAAATTATGGCCCCTGGTGCATACTTTGCAAGATTCCTGGACAAAAACAGAAAACTACCCACCCTCCCGGTAGTGGTCCTCCACAGTAATGATTCGCCCCCCTGTGGCTCTGGCACTAGCTAGAATGGTAGCGGCATCCAGGGGCTTGATGGTGAACGGGTCAATCACACGGATGTTCTTCCCTAAAAAAAAAAAAAAAAAAAATTCATTAGGAAATAAATTACTTTGGAGATGTTCGTTAGGCTAAACTAGCAAACAGGGCAGCTGAGGACACCATCTACTGAATTACTAAACATGAGTTGCGGATGGTGGTTATGAAATGTGGGCCTCAATACCTACAACTATCCACTAGAGGGCAATGCAAGTTTACCTTCACTGGCCAGTGTATCAGCAGCAGCAAGGGCCTCATGCAGAGTAATACCAGCTCCAATCACAGTCACCTGATCGCTGTCAGACTGGCGCACCACCTGACGGAGTACAGACATTTATTTTTTTATACACCGTTTACTGACGTCCATCCCCATCTTGTTGTTGCTAATGGCGACGTTGTGCACGGGGATTAGGGTGTATATAATTATGGTACTGATCATCACCTTGGCTGTGCCCACTTCAAACTTCTCATCTGGAGAGTAGAGGACTGCAGTTTCGGGTCTACTGGTGCGGATGAAACAGATACCCTGAGAATAGAGAGCAATACGTTAAACACATGAGTATGATACTCTACCATTGTGAAGACAAGCTGAGCCGCAAGGTGGCCTACCAACCTTTGTGTTGGCTGACAGCTCAACGGCTCTCTCTGTGGACACTGCATCACTGGGGTAAAACACCGTGCATGTTGGGATAGCACGGAACATGGCCAAGTCCTCCAGGGCCATCTGGGAAGGACCGTCCTCACCTGAAGGCGGAGTAAGATCATTCAGGGACTGGGCGCACTCACTCCGCCCTACAGAAAACCAGTGCCGCTTCAGCAGAAAGCTTACCGATGGAGACTCCGCAGTGGGACCCTACCAGGTTGACATTTGACTGGGAGATGGCTCCCATACGGATCTGGTCATAGGCTCTGGAGAAGAAGGCAGCAAACGTGCTGGCAAATGAAACGGTGCGGTCACGGGTGGCACAGCCAATGGCCACTCCTACCTGCAGCAGCAGCAAGCAAAGGCATCAGTAATATGGGTTAGTCTTAATGACAGCAGATGAGATTATGCGCGGTGTGGCGGCGTCGATCAACTGGGGCACAAGTGACAAGCGGGAGTGAGTGGCTGAGATTATCATGCTGGAGAATTAATTGTAACCAATTTGGAGCAGATTACGTTAGCGTACAGTGTGCCAAGTTTATTGCTCATATAAATTGGACTTCTAACTTAGCAACTGCAGCATTTAGAAATCACCAGAGAAGAAAATAAAGTGTACCATGTTCTGTTCAGCGATGAAGCACTCAATGTAGCGTTCAGGGAAGGCCTTTTTGAACATATCCGAGAAGGTGGAGTTTTTGGTGTCTCCATCAAGGGCCACCACTCTCTGGCTGGCCTGGCCCAGTTTGGCCAGTGCCACACCGTACGCACGCCTTGTTGCCATCTGACGGGGCAGGAAGGAAAAAAGGTGTGATAAAACAAGGTAATTAACAAACACCACAACATTTCACATGTAGGATAAAATGTTATCTCCAGTGCTGATACCAGTATGGAGGCAAGGCCACCACCCGCTAAGCCAACAAGAGACTTTTGCTAAATCAGTGAACCTTGACCAACTGAGCATTCATTGCCTGTTGACAGGACTTTGTACCCATTGCTACGCATGCGTCAAGTGTCCCTAACAATGGTACCTTGTCTCCCTTTTTATATGCTGGGGGTGAAGGCAGGGAGATGACGCTCAGGTCTGCAGGTGCCGTGTCTTCTTTGGGCAGCTCGGGGCACAGGGTCTTGTTGGGGACCTGGATCTGAGCCTGTAGGTCTTTCAGGAGGTCATCCACCCGGTCCTTGGGGATGGGCTTTCCATGCCAGCTATCAAGATCCTCAATATCTACAGCCAATGAATTAAAAAGACTCATAAGCCAGATCCAGAGAAGAGAGATATACTATACACCATATGAAAATCACTTACTTTTGAGTCCTTTGCCCTTGAATGTCTTTGCCACAATGCAGGTAGGTTTGTCCTTAACCTGCTGCGCCTGCCAGAAAGCCTTGCACAGCTCCTCCACATCATGTCCATCCACAACATACGTATTCCACCTACACAAACATGACCCAATATTAACAGCATATCACACTTTACAAATATTAAAGCCAAAAACAGAGAGACAAAAAGGTCAAGAGGCCAAAAAGGAGGATAGAGAAAATCCAGCAAGCATGTGATGTGAAATTTCATAGTAAAGTGAAGACAACATAAAACCCACAGAAACAGCTTTTGAACAAATCTCTTGATTATACACATGAATATAAAAGGTTGTGTTTAATTTGGATTGTGTATTTCAAGGAATGTTTGTTTTTTTAAGTCATCACGTCAAAATGTTATTCTAGGAAATTAGATACAAGTGGAGGAATAAAAGGTCGAAGTTTGGTACTGACCCAAAGGCTTCACAACGCTTGCGGTAGGTCTCCATGTCGTGCTGCAGGGGCGCAGCCTCGCTCTGACCTAGCCGATTGACGTCCATGATGGCCACCATGTTGTCCAGCTTGTAGTAGGAGGCGAAGGCCATGGCCTCCCACACCGAGCCCTCTGAACACTCCCCATCACCCATCATGCAGTATACGCGGTAACTACAACACAATGTGGAAAGGGGACAAAAAGGAGAATATTGGCGTTGACCTCCAAACAAACAATGACCCACACAATGGTTAGTGTAATGAAGACTGTTGAGTTGAGGCTTAAGGTGGACTACTCAAGGGAAAGTTAAAAGGTCAAACCACAGGACTGCAGAATTGATGTCCTACTAGTCTTGAGTGGAAAACAGTCAAGTCAATACCAGTCATTCCCAGTGGTTCTTGCACTGTACTGGCTCCTTATACTCAAAATTAAAAAATAAAGAAATTAACAGGCTACTTTTACTGGAAGCAGATTCATTATGTCTTTCCACGTATATTACAGTTGAAATTTAACAGTTGTATCCCGTTACCCTCCGAAGTCCAGACAAAACTCCCATCTGTATCATATGTAAAAGTTAACACAAGCAAACTGCCCCCATGAAATAACAAGGAACAATTTCTTGAACTCAACGCCTTACTTTGTGGACAAGTAGAATAATCATCCAAATAGAAAAAAAACAAAACCTTGTGCCTACGTAGGGGTACAAATTATCCAATGAGACTCCAAATATTAGGTAATAACTGTCTTTATAAAATCACCAAGAGAATCATATGCAATGAATATTAATCAATTCCAGCAACCAACAGGATTAGGTGGCCTCTTAAAAAAAAAAAAAAAAAAAGGGGCCATAAATCATTCAGTAATATCTTTTCCACCTTGAGTACAAGTCTGGTGCACCAGTGCGAAGGCCTTTTGTCTTAACTGATTTAACAGATCTACAATTAATACAGATTTATCCATTAAACAGATTAGAGTGCATCAGGCACCAATTTAAGAAAAAAGTGGTTCCCATCTACCAGTCAAGGCATTGCACAATTGTTAAACAATGAGTCAACGACACAGCATGTATGACATTTCAAATCTACAGAAACAGTATGTAGAGAACCCCTTGCCTTAAGTAATCTACTTTAAAATGAATGCACTATATAAAAAGAAAGCTTTTCAAAATCACCATTTACCAGTTTTAAAATGCAAGATTATTAAGTCTTTGAACCTCTTAATGAATACACATCGTTCCTGTATACTTAGTCACCTTGATTTGTCAAAGTGTTTGCCAGTGTAGGCCATCCCACATGCAGCACCGAGACCTTGTCCCAGAGATCCTGTAGCCACATCAACAAACTCCAGTTTCTGGTGAACAGGAAAAAGGGGGGGAAATAAAGTTATACTTAAAAAAAAAAGTTCATTATACTCTTCCTGTTCTCCAAGGAAACAACACGAGAAAAGGAACTTGACTTACTGGTGTAGGGTGTCCCTCCAGGTCACAGTCAATCTTACGCAGGTTGAGCAGATCAGACTCCTTCACAAAACCCGCCTCTGCCCAGGCAGCGTATAGGATAGGTGCAGCATGACCCTACGTACAGAGGGGGAGGGGACGAGTCTTTAAAGACAACTGTATTACCAAATCTCTGGTGCGCTGACTAACTGAAGAATATCAACCTCTTAAACAAAGAAATGTAGTCCAACCTTTGAGAGCACAAAGCGGTCGTTGCACTGGTTGCGAGGGTCATCTGCTTTATAACGCATGGTGTGGAAGAAGAGCACAGACATGAGCTCTGCGGCACTGCAGCATGATGTGGGGTGACTGAGGACAAAAGAAAAAACAGCCAGTTGATAAGTTTTTTTTTTTTTTTTAACCACACACAAACAAAAAAACAAGTCCACACACCATGCACGTACATACATGTGTTTATACATTCAGAAATCCTTACGCTTGGTTTTAGTTTGACAACAACCACTTTTGTACCACTAATCATTCCAAAAGATAAACTAGGCAAGCAATGATCCTTTCAAAAGACAGCCTCCATTCTTTTGGGATTAGAATATCACTCTTCAATAAATTAGGCTGCAACATGATCACAAGTTATGTTGCCGGACTGCAGAGCCCTTATAAAAAACTAAAATAAGCAAACTTGTAAAACTGTTAGTTGTTGCATAGTGGTCCGAGTAACGTAATAGACAGGTTTAGAAATCCCACGTTACTCAACAGCATCTCAGCTTCCCTGTGTTGGTTAAGTTACAATTGGCATCATTTAAACCATGCTGGGAACACAGTTATCTTATTCAAACACACATCATGGTCACGGTTAGGTTTTATAATAAAAAACCCAGTGCTCCATTTACCCCATGTCCTCTTGAGCAACAACCTGCTGAAAAATAAACATAATTCATGAAAGCAATAACAAAAAGCAAAGAGATCCTCAAGTGTAATGTACGATAATCAGTCAAATAATGACAAACAGTGTTGCATGTAGGGTGTCAAAACACAGACATCCTTTGTTAAGGGAGACAACAGCATCAGATGCCCAATAGTCAAGATTTTGCAGAATAGAATTCACTTCTTTGTCAGTTGACATAAGGAAGTGACAAAAGAAAACAGGTTTAACAACAAACCTTTCCTTTTTGGAGGTTTCACTTGCATTCAATTCAAACATTACACAACGTCTAATGTCTTGAAGGAAGCAATGCAAAGGTAATGAACCTGTGTGCTTTGACCATGGGGACAATGTAAATGTAATTGACAGATGCTACATATAATAGAAGTTGTGGTCCTAGAGTGATATTAAAAAAATAATAATAATAAAAAAAAAAGGTCATGATTTATTTTTCTTCATTATGTTCAGATGCTATGAAAAGATTTGCAAAAAAGGAAAAAACTGAATAAAAGAGAAATTCTAAAGAAATGTTACAGGAACATGTTTTTAATGACGGGTTGAATGGGGGGGTAGTTTAATGGCAGCATCAATAATCTCTACATCACAGAAGCTATAAAGTTACACCACACAACAAGGACACGTCTTAATAACGTCTTGCTCAGACCTCCTTCAACATAGTGACATTTCCTACAGTGACGAGAAAGACCTCCAGTTGCCAAACAGCTTCTGGGAATTCTGACATTTAGGATGAAGCAATACCACAGGTGCCTCTTTGACTAGACAAAAAAGGTCATCATACTTGGCGCAAATTGCCTGAAAGCATGTTGTGCATGATGTGTAATTGTGTGTATTTCAGGACGCAACTGCAACTTTAAATTAGAGCGTCAAACTGGCCACGAGATTCACCCTTTGGTATGATCATGTGATTTCTTGTTAGCTTGCGACAGCAGGTCGGTGCTAATGGCTAAGAGACTTTACTAGTAACATATTATAAAGTGTTAGAAACAAATGCATTTCCAGCAAGCTGGCACCTGCTGTAGACGGTGGTTTCATTTATCTCCGCGTTTAAAAACGCCTATAAACTGTAGTTTATGCTAGTCTTAGCGTAGACTGTAGACTAACACAAACTTAAATCAAAGTAACGTCTATGAAACAGTTTGCACAATTACATGCTAGCTGTCTGCTGTGGCTAAGTTTTCCACCGCTCGATAATCTGCAGCACGTGCACCCAGGCCCCGCAGGTAAAACGTTCGTCAACTACAGTAACATTACAACATGTGCAGCTTTTCTTCGCACGTCGCCGTATGATATTTCATCATCAATTATTAATTATTTAATTAACACAACTTTGGATAACTTACCCCGAGTTAGAGGCGCATGTTGCCTTGATGGAGTGGATCCTGAGCTTGTTGGCGAGGTCTTTCAGCCCCTGCAGCGTCTTTTCGTCGGGTTTGTGGTAGCTAGTCATGGTTTCTGGATGGTTTCTTGAGATCCGCGTCCACTCGAAAAGTTAATTTGGGTTATTTGAGTAACACGGCTGCTTCCCGGTGCGGTAAAATTCAAAGCTGCGCCACGCCGCTGCTAGCTGCACAGTGTAAGCACAACCGAGGAGGAGGAACATGAAAGAGGGGGATTTATGTCTCCTCTGGCAGCCACTCCCACCTGATCCAATCATTGGAGGAGCAGTTGTGGCGCAAGTTACGCAGGAGATGCTGCTTACACATATCCTTTTCAGCTCATAAAATATATTGATTTAATGAAACGTCTTGCCGTTCTTATCATTTCCTCTTTTTTTTTAAATGAGAAAATCACCAATATATGGACAAAGGCAATAAAACACCGGTAGCCACAATGTGGAGAACTGTAGTTATATATATTTACATGGCTTTGATGTGAAATTATCAGGGAATACAACGACGGAATGTACACCCGCCACTGAAGACTTAATAAATGTGCGATATTTTCAGTGAGGGGGGCTGTTGACTTCCTGGTTGTGGCAACAGTGTGATGGTGAGATGTGGCGATATTATTAACAACTTCAGGTTGCTACAAATAATCTGAAACAATTGCATTATTGAATACAATGTGCATACTCCCTACTTAAGTAGACAATATAACCCTCTATATATTTATTATACCATACATATCCAGCTCATGTCATGGTCCCTTTAAAGCTGCAGCTGGACGGCTGCCAACAGGGAAATGGTGGCAGATTTTGCTCTCTCATCCTTACTCAGGGAAACAGATGAGAGTTTTGCCAGGTTCAAATACTCCCTCATTTCTTATCCCTTAGTCACATTGTGCTGTAACTCCAGCTGATTATCTGCATTTGTGCATGTCAATGGATGCATCAGCAAATAAACATATTTACATTTTTATTGATGAAAAAGGCATTGGCTGTAATAGTTAGTGTAAGAACATGTCACAAACAACCCAAATGTACAAATTACCGATGACACACAGTGCATCATACAAGATGCTCTATCAAGACATACAATACTTTTCAACGCAGTCACAATCACTATAATAATCCTATACACACCAAACCTGTGTTTTTAAGGAAGTCAAACACTTCCTCATTTTGGCCATCATTACAAACGTTATGGCTCAGATATTTCGTCTTCTTTAAGTTCCTGAAATGTAATACATGTCATTAGAACAGTCGGCAAAGAAGCAGCATTTGTGTGCCCATGCCATAAAGACAAATAAGATATTTCTCAGTTTTACCTTGATTCTCTCCAGGGCCTCTGTCCTCTCCCCAGGGGAGACAGGATCTTTGTCAAGTCGCTCGAGCTGTGGCAGGAGAATCAGTACACTCAGCCGGTAGTCGGCCGATTCCACCAGAGGATTCTCAGAAAGGACCAAAGCTCGCAGAGTTTTTGACACAAGCCCGAGGGACTGCAGGGCATTCTCATCTAAGATTGCATTGCCTCTAAGGGGGACAGACACAGATAGAAGTATATGGGATATAAACTCTGGGGTATATCATTTTATTTGGTGTTTTATTGAACTAATGATTGTGATACAACTGCGTACCTGACATTGAGGTACTGGAGACACTTCATGTTGGGGCTGAGGCCATCCAGAGAATCTAACTTGTTGTCTCGAAGGTGAAGTATGGTGAGCCGCTCTAACCTCTCTAAACCCTCCAGGTGTTTGATAACATTTTGGGACTTAACAGAAAGCAAGATTTAAGATTTATTTATTGTTGAGAGGGAACAAAACTAAGTACTGAGGTCCTGGTAATAACAGCAATAAGTTCAAATACAGAACACAAGCAAATATAAAAGTAAACTAACAACAAATAATTAAAACAATAAACAAACAATAGAACCTCAAAAACTAAGCAAACAGTCCAAATTAACAGTGCAAATGAACATTGGTGATCTGAGTAGTATCCAGTATTATGAATAGTATTAAATATTGCACATAGGAATTGTTATAGGCTCCCTGTCTGAGTCATTATATGGGGAATAAGGCTACCTCATCAAGTGTGTTAGTGCTATTAACAAAATCAGAGTACATTTACACTTTTATTACCAGATATAATTGGCGCAGGTTGGGAAGGTTGATGCCATCAGTGGTATCCAGGTGGTTTCCCCTCAGCTCCAGAGTCACCAGGTTGGAAAAACAGCCACTCTGAAGACCATTCACTCTTTGAATACCGTTACCTGCCAGAGAGATTCAAACAATGTCATGTCAAGGACTTTCCAGAAATATACATTAGGCACCAGATATTTGATTAAAAGCTCGCAGTATACCACGGTGTCATACCTGAGACTCACTGACTGATAACACTTGGGATAGTAAATCTGCATGTCTTATTCTCTCTTCCCTAAGTTCAAATAACAGTGATAGTTAACTATTACTTATTTGACTAAGCTCACTTCAGGAAACTCTAGACTAGTTTAACACATAATGGTGTCATTAACACGATATCATAGAAACATCACTTATACTGACATAAAACCAACAGACCAACCTGTAAGATTGAGGCTCTCCAAGGCAGGCCCCACCAGGCCATCCAGGTCTGTGAGCCGGTTCACTGGCATACTCAGCCACTGCAGGTAGGTCAGCTGAGCGAAAGGTTGCCCTTGGAAGCACGTCACAGCATTGCTGTCAACCTACAGAACAAAAGTTGCATTCAAGATTAACCATCAGTGTGAGTGAATGATACCGACAGCCCCAGAGATGTCCTTTTTTTAAACGAATAAAAAGCTACTTGCCTTCAACCAGAGCAGCTGGGTCAGAGATGCCAGAGGGGAAAGATCAGTAAGGTGGTTGTTGGATATGTCCAGAAAACGTATGTGAATATAACTGCTGATTGCAGCTATGTCAGTCAGTTCTCTGAGTGATGACAAAGGGGAAATTAGTAAAATATTAAAAAGATAGCCACAATTAAATAAGAATAACCCAAAACTCAAAGTCACAGGAGAAAGGCAGCCAATGTTGCTATGAATGAACTTTTGACCCCTTACTTGTCTTTTAGGTCCAGTTTGGCAAATGCATGTCCAAGTCCATTCCCTGTTCGGCACAGTAATGAGAGCCCCTGACTTATGGTTTCTTGGGTCAAATGGCAAACCTGTACTTGTGAGAAGGAATATATCAATATCAAATGATATGTGTCCAATCTGTTGGTGATATTAATTTACAGGGGATTAAGTGCACTACACTACAGGACCCCACCAATGACTATTTTATAGGAGCAAAACACCGCTTTGCTTTATGTGTGGACGAGGCTCTAGGGATGCTATAGAGATGGTAAAGTCCCTTAAGGAACATTTTTCGTATTAGGTTGTGTAAATAAAATTGACTTTAGAGTGTGCAGCATTCAGGGGCAGAATAATCTCTGACTAGAGTCCCTATTTCCAGGTAACGGATATGCAAAATGGGGCAAATGTTGTTGTGCTAATGTTGCGATTCGTTGTCTATTTTTGTTCAGAAGTTGTCCTTCAGGTAACTATACCTTCTCGTCCTCTCCGACTCCTGGATGCGTTTCTTCTTCTCCCTCTACATCCGACAAGACTGCATCTTCTTCCACCTCAGACATCCTGCTCAATTTGTCTTATGTTTTCACAAAACGTGGCGGACGGAGCAGATGGCAGATAGTCCAAGTGTACTGGGTTTAGTTAATAATGAAAAACTGACTGGGTTAGCTAGGCTAGTAACTAACTAGTTTGTACTTCATGTGACTGGCCTGCCAAGATACAGTAGCTAGCTAACGTGTCAAACTGAGTTCAGCTTTGTAACTTCACATTTTAAAAGACAAAGAAATGTATCAACCAACGTTAACTTACTAAGTAAAGCTAAAAAGTAGAGTTTAGCTAGTCCCTAGTGGTAACTCTTTGATAAAGCTAACCGCAGTTTATTTCTGACGGTCCCCTCGAGCAAACCAACTGCGTGTGTTAATGTTGCCATGGAAACTCGAACAGCCGCAACTGGAGCGCAGGTGTGTTCAGTGTTGAGGACTCATTTGATGGGGCAAACACATTTCTGCAGGCCAAGATGTTGCGTTAGAGACCTCATTTCAAGAGTTAACCACAGATTTGCAAAAACACAGTTTTGGAAATTTCTAGTTTACATGTCGAAATATTAGCTACTGTCGCCCATAGAAGACATCAATCATAGATAGTGATGAAAATGTTATTCTGAATTTATTTACATGAGCTTGATGAGACGGTCACATTATTGAACAAATAAAGAAATAAAAAATAACTTTCTCCAGAGATAACTATGTATTACATTGTGATTTAACAATTCATATCAGACACTTTATCTACATGGTTAGTGTAACCCAGTCCAGTTCACAAAGACAGTCTCTTCTAAAATGTATACACAGTTCATGCCCAGCTCAGTCATTCACTGAATGACAAGGCATATAGCATTAAATAAAAAAATATACGGTGCATAGACAGTAATATTAGAAAATCCAACTTGCTGCCATAAAGACCTATAATGATCTTTCATTTTCAAAGAGCAAATGTTTCCCAACCACACAAAGCTTGCTTATCACACACAAGCTCTGAAGCAAGGGAGAACTCAAAACTGCATCATTCAGGAAGAAAGCAAAAAAGTGCATTCTGTGCAATATCCTGACATTCACTGCTACAGGATCAGTTCATGAGTGTATTACCACTGTTGAGGTAATTGCGATGTCAAAGCAACTTAAGAAGTTTATCTATAGATATCTATATGATGTTAACGGTGAAATGTTGCGTGCTAAGCTTTGTCACTGTCCTGTCTTGATCAGGAAGTTGAGATTTCAGGATGAAGGCTCACTCCATTTGCATATTGCGCAACAGGAGCCCCTTTTTCACACCTCCCTGCAGCATCCTGGCACCAAGACTAGTGCCTGTGATCCCATCACTAAAAAAGAAAAGATAATAAAACAACATTTAACACAGACAAAAACTATATATAGTCACATCCACCATTGCTGGCAAATGGTTGTATAGTGTAAGCAACAGGCCTTAAAACAACAGTCAGTAAAGACCAATTACAAAACAAGAACTTAAAAACAGTACAAGAGGAACGATGCATGGTAGGATCTAGTATTTAGTAAATGACCACTTTGGCACACCTAACCTCTTTCTGTAACCTTGAAACAACAAGACATCAACATGGAGAGCATGTTTGTTACTTCACTGCTGCTTACATGGGGCTAAACTTCCTCTTCTTAGGATCCGGAGGTTCAGGTCCATCTGCAAGTCTCTGCAACCAAAACAAAAAGGACCATGAAAGAAATACCAACTGCACTCAATCAGTAACAAAAGCAATATAAAAAATAAAAAAATGTCCAACTCATAGTCAGACCCAGAGGCTTGACCGACCTCTTTGCCTGCAACTTCCTGCTGGACTCTTCTTTGCTCCAAGTTTTGCTAAGGGCAGACAGATAAAGAAGTGAAAGTTCAGACATGATTACAAGTGGAATGTCATTAGGCTGCAATTGTGTCATCTTTAGACACCCTTTAAATAACAGATACTCAAAAATGTATGACAAATGTATGTAAAGACATTCCTTTTTAATAATTTATGCAATGTTTGTAACGTGTGAAATTGTTTTCAAAAGGTGTTTGTGTAACCACCTTATGTAGCTCGGAGAGCTGCTGGTGCCGGATGAGGGCCTCCTTGCTGGGGAACTGCCTCCTACACAGCAGACAGGCCAGTTTAACCCAGTCGGTCATTCTCCCTTCCCTCTCATCTTTCTCGCCTCCTTCTTCTTCGCTGTCAGTTTCTCCGCTGTATGCTGGGACCAGACCCTGCTGCTGAGGTGGGGAACGCTACAGAAATAAAATGCGAGATCAATGATTGAAGAACAGCCACAGAGACAATGATTGTATGCTTCAATGGTTTTGTAACATCCTCTACAAAAAGACACAGTATACATAACAAGTACATCACTGTATCCAGGCTCTTACTTCTGCACTTTGTCGGATCTGGTCCAGAAACATCTGAGGCCGTTCAGACAGTGCCCCCTACAGAACAGAAAAGCAAAATTAGTGGGATTAGTCAGCGAATAAGACCATAACTTCAACAGACATTGTCTTATCACTTGCACTGGAGCAGGATGAGCTCAAGTCTGTGGTTGATCAACATTCTCCTGCCCTGAAGGTACACATGTTCACTGCTCATTATATGGCTGTGTGTGTCTGTGTAGGGGTCACGCACCTTTTTCTCCAGAACAGCGTAGCCTGCGTCAGCACTAGCAGATTCTCTGCGGTCATCGAGGCGACTGAAGCCAGGTGCTCTAGTGTAACCAGGTGGCAGCGCTGTGGAGCCGACGGCGGGGGAGGAGGAGACAGAACGCATGTTCTCCTTCTGTCTGTTGAGACTCTTAGCCCAGCGCTCCATATCTTTGGCAATCTATTAATACAAACCCCAAAGTTAACCAGTTAACAGGACTGAACAGAGGAAGATTTACAATTTTGAAATGTCTTAGCTCTTCAATAAATACTACCTTGGTGAAGACTAAAATGTTCATGTTTTTGTTGAAAATATGTACACAAATATGTAAGTGTTACATAACTATGGTAATTTTACCATAGTATATTCATTTTGACCTGAACTGGATTATACTGTAAGGTCTGTTATTTTGTCCACTAACTGGTGTTGAGTCATACATACAGAAATTTAACAGCAGTTTGTTATTGTGTCCACCCATTTACAGAGTTGTACAAATGTCAATAAAAATAAAAAAATAAAACTAAATCAAGCAACAAAAAAAAAACGAACAAATAACACTTTGAGTGAGGTTTACTTTGAAATCTATAGGTACATTTAATATTGTGCACGTCTGTCAGTACTTGAACTTGTATCCAGTATGTAGAGTACCTGTTGAGCAGTTTTGTTCTTGGGTTTGTCTTTTTTCTCCTTGCTGCAAGGGGAACCAAACAGTGAGTCTGAAGGGGCCGATCCCATGGGAGCACCTTCTGTGTTTGACTGGCCGGCAGCAGCAGGAATGTAGGTGTGCTTCTCTCCATCCCAGTACATGTACTGCTGAGTGTGAGGGTTGTAGTAGTACTGCAAAAAGGAGGGTCACACAAAACTAGACTGAATTTGCTGAATAAGAGGACACATTCAGACACGTCTTTCAAAAAGGACTGGCTTAACACTTAGACCGCAGGACATTCACCACTCTTTACCTGGGAGTTAGGGTCATAGTAAAGTCCTGTAAGCGGGTCGTAATAGTAGCCAGAGCTTTCATCATACTGGTATGTGGACACATCAGGTACAGCTGAAGTCAAAGACAAAAGGACATTCACCTCAGTGTCAGATATCAAATTACAAAACTTTTAAGGTAAGCTTCATCTATTTGCAGTTATAAGTGAAGATGTTAATTCAATGCTTTTTTGAAGCTATCCTTCGGTTCCTACATTTGTTTGTTTGCCCCCTTTGGGGTTGAACACCGCAAATGAATTCTCAACCTGTAGGGAACACTGGACACACGAAGCCTTACGGTATTGCTGGAGCTCGTGTTCAGTGCCTGGGGTAGCAGGCTGGCTGGGAGCAGCTGGTTGTGGTTTTCCTACTATTTCAACCTGTGAAGAGAGAAAGAGCTCTTAAAAACAAGAAACAATGCAAGAATGCTTGCATTCTTGGCAAAGAAGAAAAGCAAAAAGTAATGTTGCACCTGTGTGGCTGGTGTGGTGGTCGCTGTGGTGGTGAGAGCAGTCTGGGTGTGAGTGACGGGCTGCTGCACGACTGCTGACCCAGATGTCACGGCCTCAGATGAAATGGCAGCTGCACATGGGCAAGCACAAGCAAGCAAGTTCAATTTCAGTTTCAAGTTCATACAGCTGTATAGATCATAAGGGTAATAAGCTCTAAATACTTAGCATATGTTATACCAACCTGGGGCAGCTCCTCCAGTGTATGCCCCCATCAGGGCTGCTCCTGTGCTGGGTAAACCGGCAACCCTGGCATCTGCGTGGCCCTTGAAAGTTGTGCCGTCTAGCCCAGAGTATTCATTTCCTTCCTGATTGTATGTTATTGCTGCCCCCTGCTGATACACTGCTGTATCTATACTCTGGCATCCACCTGATCCATTCTGAGCAGTCTGAGAATGAAAGAGATACTTTTTAAATGAGGCCAAAACAAAAACATGAAACAAATATACAATTTGATATTAAAGATCGCTGTACTGATAAATGATTCAGACAGGTTACCTGCGTGACAGCCCACTGTGCGGCAGCTATAGCTGTGCTGGCCACTGTAGCAGCACTAACTCTGCTGCCATCCGTCATGAACACGTCACTAGCATGCAGCAGGAGAGGCAGAGAGTGAGTTTCAAAGGGTTTCTAGTGACCTACATTTCAATACAGCTTTTTTTGTGATGCAAAAATACAACAGCCACTCTATACACTCCAAAGCTATTTCTGGTCCACTTTATCCACACGCCCAATTTGACTTTTAATATGATGTGGTAATCGCTAATTTGAAGCTACAATATTATTCTTTGTGCAATAGCAATAATGTGCAGTACTTTCATGTTTTCTTTGCAGCCACGTTTGGGTGTGTGAGTGTTTACCGTTTGGAGCCTTTGGCAAACTCCACCACAATAGTCTTCCCGTCAATAGAGAGAGCTGGCTGAAGGGCCTGCAAGATCTGGAGCAGCTGAGAGGCTTCCTGTTGATTTAAATGACACAGACTTGTGAGTGAGTGTGGGTGCATTTGTGTATAATTGCCTGTGTGTGCATGCATGTTTAGGATATTATTACAAAATCATCAGTACACAAAAAGGACAAAATGTTTTGTTACAATTTGATTTTACACAATACATCTGTCAAGCACTTACGCACGTACGCATGTGTGTGTGTGTGTGTGCCTCATCATGTTTCTCACCACTATGGTAGAGAGCTGTAGAAAGGCAAAGCCCCTGTTGAGATGTGTGTGCTTGTCCTTGATTAGGCGAACATTGGAAGGGGAGAGAGTGGCAAATGGAGCCAAAGCAGATAAGATGGCTTCCAATGAAGTATGCGGGCCAAGGTTTCTAAGTATCAGAGCTGGTGTAGGAGAGGATGAGAAAAATATTATATTCTTAAAACACAAAGATTTAACACTTCAGGTACCAGATAAGATTATCAAGTGTTGTGAAAGCAAGTAACCCATGATGCTCCCTACGAACTATAGCTAGGTAGACAACAACTGTTTCAAAACATGATAAAAGGGCAAGTATTTACCATAATACCTATTAAATAATAATTTACATAAGTACCCATAAATCAAACCCATTCATAAAATAAATAACTGAATTAAATAATCAATAGAATAGATGAATAAATGAAGAGATTGCCATGGTGGTAAAATGTCAAGAAATGTACTTACTGTCATTGGCAACATCTGCCTGCTGTGTAGCCTGTCCTGGGTTGACAGTAGGACCAGACGAGTGGTAGGGTGCTGGTAAGGGCAATAAGCCTTGGGCTCCCTCCTTTTGAAGACCAACAGGCAAATCCCTCTGCAACTGAGGCAACTTCAGCTCAGCCTCTGTGAAAAGACAACATGCCATTTATTTATCATTATATGGTGTGAGAGAGCTTGAGTTATTGTAAAATGGATAATAGTTGTGATATTTACTGTAGTTGGGTTAAACTTTACCTGATTTAGGCACACTGCATTTGAAGCACTTCTCTCTCCTTTTAAAGTTTTGCACACCACACTGTTGAAATGTTAAGATGATCTACTGTTAAAAGACTTCTTCAAAGAATGAGCTACTACAGTGATTGATATACATGCATACAATACAAATTCAGATTTTCATGTATGCATGCATGCCACACGATGCAAAATAAACACAACCTTGTTGCAGAGCCAGTCCTCATTGGCACGCGGTTTTGGGTCGCTGTAGTGCATCGACACTCTTTGTCCCAGAATCGACAACACTGCCTGAAAGAAAAAGAAAGAGAGGGAAGGGGAACAAAGAATGATTATCAGCGATAACTGGGCCCCACATGCCAGAGAAAGGCCTGATCTCACAAGAGATGAGAGAGAGAGAGAAAGGGACAAGAGGGACAGGGGGACTGAGAGAAAGAGAGTAGAACTGAGGCTTAAAGAAAGAGGACACCAGAGAATTGCAACCTTCAGCTTTAGGAAATTGGGACGGACTGAGATGGTGTATGTGAAGTGTGTGCATGTCCATTTTTAAGGACACAATGTGTTTTGTTCAATTGTGTCATCCCTCCCCCCTGAAGGGGAAACCTTTTCACAGTTTTCCACACATCCCATCCCACTGTCACCACCGTCGCCCTCCAAATAGACAATAGCTCCATCCTAAAGATGTAATAATGGTTGATGACCCAGATATGAAAGGTTCAAAAACAAGAAAATGAAGTACTATATTGGTTCTGATTCAACATACAATAGACCATGTGAGAAATTAGATGTCACACTATCCCAGAGGTGGTAATGTAAACTTAAGATTGAGAACATGTCACTGAAGAAAGAGGAGTCCTCTATTAAAAGAGGAGCTTGTTTTGGACAAATGATGAGTAAATGTGACTGGGAGGGTCCAGTTATGAAAATTATGTCGTTGGGCTCCAGACAGACAGACGTCAGCATGATGTTACATGAATTTGCCTGTTTGTGGAATTCTGTATAAATAGAAAGAAAAGAGGGATTTTCCCTCAAAGTATAAAGACCTACCTACCTCGGGGACAAAACTCATTTCTCCACTCTGTGTGTGTATACCATAGTGGAATGCATCATGTGCGCATGACAGGGCATGATGTACATTTTTCCTAACATTAACCCATATGTCCCATTGTATGCGTGTATATATGTGTATGTGTGTCTGTGTAGGGGAGAGTGACCTGGTTGGTCTCCATCCAGCGGGTGGCCTCCTGTATGACATTAAACTCGACGAAGGCGAATCCTCGGCTCTGACCTGGACACCGCCCAGCGCCATGGTAACCGAACAACAACAACATAACAACAACGCAGTGAGGGGTTAGTGCTTCATGTCCAGAGAAGAGAGAGACCCTGTATCAGCACTAATCAAATAAAGCATTGCTTCCTCTCTCCCTTGGAAATAACACACTTGACAGCCAATTGGAGAGCCGCTGTCAAATTCTCTGCAAGGGTGGGAGGACGCAATGTCAAGTATCTCAACAGGGTCAAGGAAAGAGGGAGAGAGAGGGAGAATCCTACCCACTCATCAGCTTGAGTCTGAGCTCTTTGGATTTGAATGATGAATCACCCAGGCAGAACACAAACACACAAGCAAGCACACACACACACACACACACCTCTGCTACTCTAAGAGTCAGAGTGCAGTCTGAACTATGTAGCACTGTGGTGGAATGTCTCATCTTAAAATGCTCCATTTTTTGTTTATGCATAGAACTATAACTGACAACACAACATATACAGATATATAGATTTGATAACTTTCTTTTAAACAACACTGTGTATGGTATCACATGGAGTGTAATCACAAAAGAGCATAATTTAAACATTTAAAACTCAAGAGTGACTTGTCTTAACACAGAGAAATAGTGATGTAGGGGGTGAGATAGACAGAGCAGTGCGGGGGACTGTAAGTGTGCCGGAGTCAGAGAGGCACACCTTACAGCCAACCAGTGAGTTAGCAAAGGGGGAGGCCAGTGAGACAATGACCTTAATGAGAAACCTTGAGAAAAAGACAAACTTTTCTGAGTGGTATGGATGATGCTCATGTAGCTGAGAGGTAGCTGCAACATTTATATTCGGACACTCACGCACCCAAAAATAGTTATGACAAAACACAATCAAACAAATTCTGCTTCCGCTGCGCATTTCTCACTTGATAGAGTTAGTTTGTGAGCATTCTTCATCTACTCAGACACATCTCACGTCAAGATGGATGAGGCAGAATCATGAAAGGGTACAGACAATAAGAGAGCCAAGGCGAAAAGGAAAATCAAAGCCATGGAGTGATCTATAAACTACGGCTGTATGCATGCATTTTTTCTCTTAAAGATCAATAAGGATAGGGCTCTCCTTTGAAGCATGCATGGATGTTTTGCTGCCATGTGTACGCTAGTGAGAACTCAAGACACGAGCAAACCAGCAATCAAAGAAGGAATCTAAGCAAACGCCTGTATATAAGTATATAAACATGTGAATTAACATGTGCTCTATAAATAAATTTGACTTGACTTGACATGTGTTCTTTGTGCCAGTTATCTATCCTGTGGTGTGAAGAAAGACAGTGAGAGAGAAAGAACAGGAAAGGGAGGACGCTTATTAATAAGAGAGAGAAGACCGAGCAGATAAGAGAAAGTCACCTGACAGAGCAATCAAAATGAAAGAGCTGGTAATGGATGAATGTGACACAAAAGGAGAATAGGAGGGTAAAAAACTGAAAAATTATTCGGGGCAGTGGACAAGTTCTCACCTGAAGATTTGTTCCTCATGAGGCGAACCTCTCTTGGCTGGATCCCCTGCTCCTGAAGCTGTGCCCGGATCTATGAACACAGATGGATTATTGCCATTTAAGCCTACCAACAAGACCCAAGCACCATCAGACAACTGTGAGAGACAAACACTTACCTCATTGGCGGTGGCATTAGGTGGCAGCATGCGAAGCATTATGATGTTGCTTGGCCTCTGGTTGTGGTCTAGATCGGCACGGTAGTCCTGGTCCCTCTGATCCAACTCCTCAAGGGACAGGTCTGGACCAGAACTCCCACAGCTATGCTCCTCTGTCACCACTGGAAAAGCCTGAATAGAGCAGTCACAAATTAGCAACCAATATCAACAGCAAAATAAAATTGTAGTAGCTTTATAAAGAGGATGGACTTGTTATGGCTTACCCTCCTCTTCACTGCCCCACGAGAGAACCTGTCCTCCTCTCTTTGTCTTGCGGTATTGAACTCCATCTGTTCAGAATGGGGACCACCACGACCCCAGTTGCCATCCCTACTTCCTGAATGTGAGGCAGTATTCTCAGGAAAGCCTCTTCCACCTCTCCCCCGACCCCTTTCCTGCAGGCCAGTCCGTAACGGCTCAAACTCCCGCCTGGATCCCTCCTCCTCTCTCTGGAGCATGGGAAGGGCTACATCAGGCTGCGACTGAGAGCAAGGGGGCCACGGGAGCCCTTTCCCCTCACGCCCAATGTCCCCTCGCCCATCTCCTCTCTGGTGAAACCCTGGGCGGTCTAGGAGACAACCTTGTGAGAAGTCACAGACACCCAGTGATTGCTCGTCATGGCCGTATGGTCTGTCCCCCTCTGCTCTGACATCATATCCTGATCCTGCCTCCTCATCCTCTTGGCCATAACCTCTGTAGTCCATGTCCTGAAAGTTGTGATCGTTGTGGGTGTTTCCATAGCGACCTGTGCGATCACCTCGCCCACCCCTGTGGAACATGAGAGACAACGTGAGGGACACATTTACCCTTTAAGGGGGAAATGTATCAAATTAATGTTTAACTCACCTCCGCTCATAGTCCATGCTGATCCACTGACTCTGCTCCTGCTCGCTTTCCTTTTTCCTATTTGGTTACAGCATTAGGTACTCTGGAAGTACATGTGCAATTTTCTCTTTTGAATGAGAAGCAATCGTCAGGAGGATCACAATGAACTGTGCAGACTGACGGTGCATATAGACAGTGCATATACCTTGTCTTTAAAAAAACTGAGAAAACTTACAACCGACTACTTTACATAAATCGCAGAGGCAGGTAGCATTGTCTTAGTTCAGTCTCCAGGTTAGCTGCAAAATTGCCAACTTTGATATCTATATATCACCTCAGTCACTGTTTTACAAAGCCACAAATAAACAAACAGCTGCAGAACCTTACATCACTAGTACACGTGTGTGCGCAAAGCGCATGCACAACCTTACATTGCAAAAATGAGTATTCAACAATGACGTGTGGCGGTCATCTCGGTTAGCGGGCAAGCTAATAATTTTAGCCTGAGGTTGGCTAGCTAGTCCAAGCAGACTCCAAACGGCTGTCAACCGTTGCAAACAAAATAACTGCAGTTGTATGTGAAATAGGACGAACACTTACCAGTGCCACGTGTAACCAGCAATAGTTGTATAAATGTCACTTTAAAGCCCAGGTGAGAAGGTTGTTTTTTTCCGTGAATGCAGTGTAATTATTTTTCAAGGAACCAAGTGTAAAATGGCCACAGCAAGACAACATTTCAGAGTGGGAGGGACCAATATCTGACTTTGGTATGTGATTGGTGCATGGAGAGCGAACACATTAATATCGACGATGATTGGACAAGACAAAATGGCCAACCCTAAACTAGTAGCCCACATGACAGATTACAACCTGGAAAGACATGCAGGACATTTTTCGACGCGTTTTTGTAGAAATATTCATATCGCATATAAAATCATAGAATCGGATATTTTGACAGGTTATGAATCTTTTTATTTGTGAAAGAAAATGAATGCCAGAAATATAGGGAAGATTGTTGTAATTATTAAAGCATGAATGGATCAAAGAACACATAAATACCTTACAACAGAAAACCCTAATATAAGTTTTATTTGAAAAAAAAAATCCAGAAATCCTAATGTCACAGTACAAAAAAAGGAAAGAAAAAAAAACTATACCAGCCTACCCCCAAAACCTTCCAGCCTTGCACCCCAAGCTTGACCTTCAATTATTTAAACAAAACAATACTACGGTTACAATTGATCATTTAACATAAACTGATCATAACAGCAGGATTAAGCAAAATTATTAAAATATACTAATAAAAATAGAGACAACAATAAAAAGTTATAGTACAATAATGACAATATCATTAAAGGGAATGGGGAGAGTTGAGTAAAAGGCAAACTTGAAATACACATAATTAACATATCCTTACAAGGCCTTGTAAGACATACAGTACACAATTGACTTTATACTAATAAGATAAGCCTATTGTCTATCTTAAAGAATATTCAACTACACCACTCATGATTTGACCCACTGATTAACGCAATCAAATGAATCTCTGGTACAAAGAAAAAAAGGTCCTAAAAACTCATAATGTTTAACCTGATTGTGCCTCTAGGTGTTGTACAATTTCTTCCAGTAAAGTGTAGGTTTCTATGTCACTCTGAGTTGCTGTTAATTCCATTACCCATCTGAACCATAACATGTGGCCATCAGGGGTAACTTTGGCATGGAAACAAGGGGTTAGGTCAGTGACGCTGAAGGCCTTTCCATGCATACAGTACGTAGACACATATGTTAATACACACCCATACAAAAAAAAACACACACAGTCACTGCATGCAGACCTGCACTGGAGAAAACAAACCACCATACGCGCACACACACACACACACTCACACGCACACAATCACACACTCTTTAAGTACAGGTAAGTAATTCAGTATGGGAAAATATCTCATACAATCTAGTTTAGGCATACCCCTGCATAGCGCCTGAGTCAGAATATGGGCCTGAAGGAGCCAAGCCAATGACAGGGAGAAAGCATTCACAAATGTGATGTGTGGACTACAAATGACAAAATAATACCCCATCTAAGTTATGAATCCCTACCCCACAACTTACTCTTCTTGACAACTGCTCTCAAGGCACTACATGTAGGCGATACTGTGTAAAATCCACTTAGACATGGTCTTAATTCAAACCTATTTTAAATGTATGTCTTTTTTTCTGTCTTTCTCTCTCATGTCCCCATTGTCTTTGGCCTGGTAAGGCTTTTCTGTCTTCATTCCAATCATGGCACATTTAAACCCCTTGACATCAATTCAGCTTCAAATCACCCCCCCCCCACTACCTGCCCTACAGACTTCTAGATCTGAAAGTGTTTGATAGACGCAAGCAAAATGGCACATAACCTAATTTATAGACCAGGGGCCAAGGCCTAGAAGCCTATCAAATCATTTAAGACCTCCTTTAATTTGCTGAGGATAATTGTGTGATCTTTTCAGGGCCCTACCCAATATTCTTCCCTATGTCAATTCTCAATGGAAGCTGCCTTCTCTATCTGTGCTTGACAGCAGCTCCCTCTGTTCCCAGAGCCTATAACAGAAGGCAGGTGGACTTCTTGCCACGCTTCTTGGCCTGCAGTGCCGCCCTAGTTGCCATCTCAAAGACTTCCCTCACACCATCTTTGGTTTTGGCAGAACACTCTTGGTAGCCGTAGGCACTGATGCGGTTCGCCATCTCTTTGCCGTCTTCATATTTAACTGGCTCCTGGAGACACGTCAGAGAGAAGGTTTCAAAGTGGACATTTATACCAACATACGTGCACATACCAGCATGTTTAGAACCAGAAAACAGACCTGTTTCATTTTGGCAAGCTCTCGTCTGGTGTGCTCGTCATTGCGCAGATCTTTTTTATTGCCCACCAGGATGATGGGAACATTTGGACAAAAGTGTTTCACTTCAGGTGTCCACTTTTCGGGAATGTTCTCTACAGTCAGTACAGGGAAAGAATGCATTAATTAGGTACATTCATCAACATCAGTTCCAAAATCACAAGGTGTGCAATATATAGTGGTGAGGCTGTTGCAAAGACAATACCTAAACTGTCAGGGCTGTCTACAGAGAAGCACATGAGAATAACATCAGTGTCGGGGTACGAGAGAGGCCTCAGTCTGTCATAGTCTTCTTGACCTGCTGTATCCCAAAGCGCTAGTTCTACCTGAGAAATGAGAGAAAGACTTACATGTAAGGAAGAGATGGATGAACAGTGGACATCCCATTTGTGCATTTAAGTTACAAGATTAAGAATTGATGATTTAGTAGACCCATATTACATTATTCTTCTACTCTTACAAAATCACTACACATACATACATACATGTCTGTTTAAGTATGGAAAATCATGTCTAGTTGATGTTCATTGCATTGTGCTTGAAAAAACAACTAAAAATAGCTCGAAGAGCAGAAATGATCAATTGATTCATTGATTAGATAGATTCTTAGATTATATATAGAAAATTAATCGGCAACTATTTTGATAATCAATTAATTGAAGTGATTTTTAAAGCATAAATGCCCCCCACAAAATTCATCAAATATGTATATTTTTCTGTTTTTCTTTAAGTCTCCTTTGATAGGAAAGATTTAATCAATAACTGAAATTGACAAATTTAATCAGCAACTATTTTGATAATTAATTAATAATGTAAATAAACATTTGTTTCAAATGTTCTGCTATTTACTGCACTGCATTATGACATTTCTTTCCCTTTTGGGTTTTGGACTATTGGTCAAAAGATGGCCATCATTGTCTTTTATGATCAAGTAATTAATAAAGGAAAAATTATCTGCAGATTAATCAATAATGAAAATGTTCGTTGTAGTCCCAATTTGAGGATGCCACCTTGGACTCTGGGAAATTGTAATGAACATGTTTCACCATTGTGTGGCAACAACTTTGACAATGTGATAAGTAAGTAAAATAAAGTTAAAACTCTTATTCCACATTGTGTTAGGCAGATGCACAGCCTCTTCAGTGACCCCTCCCAAGACCCTGGTTTGCAGCCAGTGTTTTACATCTCACCTGTTTCCCATCCACTTCAATGTCTGCCACATAGTTCTCAAACACAGTGGGGACGTAGACCTCTGGGAACTGGTCCTTACTGAAGACGATGAGCAGACAGGTTTTCCCACAAGCACCATCCCCAACTATCACCAACTTCTTCCTGATAGCAGCCATCTATGGAAAAGGGTCCAAAACAAGGTTATACTTTTATACAAGGTTATCACGAGTCACTCCTCTCCACTAATAATACACCTACACCCATTTTACATATATTGGACTGTGGACACAAACAGGATTTAGACTTTTAAAAAAACGTTATGGTGCAATTACAATGCTTGCTATGCTTCAAGTTTCTCTGGCTGGAACATAACGTTAGAAGTAACACCTCAGACAGAGGTCTGTCAGACAGACAGCGTTAGTAACACTAGCAGACCGGCCTCCTTATATCGTACGAGTTTCATTTAAAAGATCTCGATGTGCTACAAAAATCTAAATTAAAACGACACGGCTGGCAAACAGGGAGGCTGCCTCGGAGGTAGAGGGTGTAAACATATAACATTTCCGTACTGTGTTCTCATTCCTACTTAAAGGCTGTGCAGTGTAGTCCGGGCCTGTCAAAGAAGCTAACGTTAGCTAACAAGACAACTAACGTTGCCCGTGGTTTTGATTACTGTCATTCAATGTATTCTCTCTGAAATTAAACCTACAGCACTCATCGCACAAGTGTGCTTCTTCTGTGAATGGAACGAGAATCGGTTTAAAGTTTAAAAGCTTTCGCTGAAAATGATTACCGCTTGATGTTTCTGTGTCCGCTTTCTCCTCTTCCTGACCGACTGGAAAACTCCGCCCACCGCTCATACGCATGTGCACAATTACGATTCGTCAGCAGGCTGCAGCCGCTTTACTTACACCTTTAAAATATGACACATGAGCGCTTGTATTACATATTAACAAATGAGTGAAATATATAAAACAATGTATCAGTAATACTTATAATAAAGTCCGTGGCACTTATCTTAATTAATATATTTATATATAATCATCAGACTGTTTCATTGGTCTTTTATTAACGGTTTCAAATATCAGTAATGCAATACATTCAGTTGTGTCATATTTCCATATGTACAACAGCAGTACACACAAATGTAAAAAAAAATATATACATACATATATGAATATACATATAAATTATACTTCAGCTGCAGGGAAAATATAGCCCATTTAAATGTTTTTTTAAATATGTTTAAGTTTCAGGGTTAAGTGTCCATATGGAGGTATATTAAGATAAAAAGACAGCATAGCTATAGCATGAGCTACAGATAATTGCATCTTAAATTAAAGTACATTTTTATAAAACTGTACTGCTTAAAATGTAGTCAGAGAATTGTAGAACTGAGTCCTTACATGTTGCCTTATTTCTAATCCGCACAAAATTTGTTTTTGTTTATTTGGGATAATGTTAGCAAGCATGAATCACAATTATCTTACATTAGGAGCTCTGCATCATGTGCACCACTCACTCCTGCCTGAGGACTAGGACACAGAGACTCTTGAGGCTTCCGTCTGCCTGCGTTGCCTCAGCTCTCACACTGAGGCTCTTTAAAAGCATTTCCATGATTTAGGAGCGGAGATCCCCTCTTCAAGCCCCATTAAAGTGAGCGTGACTCCTCTCTCATCCTCCACAGAGTTTACCTGAGCTCATTCAGAAGTTCATAGATGCCAGAGTTACATCACTGTTGCTTCTATTTGTTTCTATGGACACTCGAGGTAAAGTTGCTCTGATTGGCTGCCTGGCTCAGCCAGTCTCAGGTCTATTTCCTGACGGTGGTGGTGGTGCTGTTGCTGCGCTGGTAGAACAGCACGTAGGCTTGATTGGTTTGAAGCTGGTTCTCTGAGACAGGAGTCACACTGTAGGTGGGTGGATGGAAAATAAACAGTTCCAGGTTTATATAGAAGGCGTCTCAATACAGATGACCAATAGACACAGTAGGGTTTTTAAATAGACTGTTTATGACATGCAGTTAGCAGGGCATTGCATATTAAAACAAAAGGATTTGGGTGCAGGGGGAGTCTCACCTGCAGTCATTGTAGAAGCACCAACCATTTTCATCTAGACAACAGGCTGTGTAGTGGCCCATGTTCACCGTACCAGCGTGGTTACATATTGCATATAAATCATACAGAACTGGGCCTGTGGGGACATACATAAATATTATGACCTACTTATTCCCTTCTTCAAAATTGAGTATTTCAAGTTGGCAAATTATAGAATAATCCACCTATCTGTTTCATTCAAAAACTACCAAAAATATAAAATAAAATAAAATAGCACCTGAGCTGTGGATCACCTATCGATTATATGCCAATGTGCCATTTTATATTCCATCAGACTGTATTTAAATTTGAACATCTTGCCATCAAACCATAACATTAGTATGGCTGGAGACCTTTTTTGCAAATCGTTCACATCTCTTTCTGTGTCTTCACCCACGCGTGGCTCATTTTCTTTTTTTTTAAGGTATGACCTTGACAAGACCCCTGATTTTTAACTTCTATTGCACATTTTATTATTTCAACTTTCACCATATTCCTTTTGTCGAAAATAAATTAAACGACACATCGTCACACACGTGGTTGAACGTAAAAGAAGATAATGCATGCATGGAGGAATAAATGAGACATGTACAAGGATAAACTGAAAGAATGGTTTGGTTGTGTTACCACAGTCGACAGGTCCATATCGTCCAAGGTCCAGGTTAGTGAGTGGGAAGGACACATACACTGTGCTTTTACTGATAGACCACCTTGATGTTGTAAAACGATTCAGATCTGATCAAGGCTGTTAAGTGTCATCATAACTTCCTGCACAAAAACTACTACTACTAATTTGCTACTAAGCTTATTACACAAAATTAAAGTTGTTGCCAAGGATACGGATCACAATAACCTGGGGAAACCTCTGGATGGACAGCCGCTTGGTGCACTCGGTATGCCTGTTACACCTCTCGCACATCTGAAACACAAATCCAACACTCTTGTAATTTAACTTTGTATTACTTTTAAATCTATACACATATTGACTATTGTAATATTGTCTGGGGTGCTACTAACTCACCCTATCTTAACAAGATATTTTGAATTCAGAAGACGAATGACAACTTATTCAATTCTGGTGTTTATTAGCTATTTATAACATTTATAATTTTAACACGTGTTTATGTATCTAAGTATTTGTTTGTACCTTCCCGAAAATGTCCACAGTAAAAAAATAAAAAAGAATTCTCAGACCTTCACTCATATTTTACCAGGTCTTCAAATATTTTTCATTTACCTTATTGTTGTACTTCTCAATATCAAAATACATTTCAATATAGAGGTTCCTTTCTCTGTATAAAATATTTTTTATCGGAACTTCCATCATGTCTACCAGAGTCAATTGAAAAACATCTAATTTACAGTGCCAGATATTTTCTTTTTTCTTTTTTAATCTTTTCTCTTGTTTTTGATTGTAAGTTACTATGTTTCTTTTACCTGATGTTATTTGTGCTTGCTTTGCCTTGCATTGTCTGATTATATTTGACTGACTTTGACATTTGACTTGATGTTATAGGAGACGATTGAGGTACGTCAGCTGCAGCTGTGTTGGCCATGGGTTCGGAGTTTACATTTATTCCCCAGTTCTATAAACACATAATGATTTTAAAAAATGAATAAAATAATAAAGATTTGGTTACAGTGGATAAAAACATAACATTTTGGACTGAAACATTCTTGGCTCACAGTGTCCGTTTCATTGACCTTTGACCTTGACACATTGATGTATTGTAATCCATTGATTGTGCACTCTCTGTGTTAACTTACCGGTGAATTCTCTTTGTCCAGTTTCTCCTCCTGAGAGAAGAGGTCCAGGCACTCCCTCAGCGTGACCTCCCTAGCAGAGCTCCTTTTGGGGATGGGCAGCGACAGATCACAGAACACATCGAATGTGTTGGAGTAGTGGGAGCACACTGAGCAATGCAGCGAGCTCCGCAGCTGGCCCGAGAACAAGTCTGTGAGAAGGGCAGCAAGAATTATCGCTGGTAGACTTCACTGAACTTATAATGCAGGTGAGACTGATAGATTGCTCTCCTCACCTACTATTTTGCTGTCATCTCTCTCCAAGTGTTTCTTCCACATGGCAGCTGCCTCTTCTGAAATCCTAAGCGAGGATAAGAGATGAGAAAAGAAGAAAGAGCAAAATGTGGTCACATGACGGACAGCCGCATTTAAAGTATAGCCTTTTTTGACATAAACATACCTAAATCTTGCATATTTTTGTTCGGGCTCCTTCCCTGTTCGTCGAATGTAGGGTCTGCGGTTGATTTCTGTGTGCAGCTTGTCCAATAGGAACCTGAGGAACTCCTGTGCATCCTGTTGACTGAACACAAAGACACAGGGAGAGTTTATTGAACAAGGGCATGTTCATTTTTCTAAAACCAAAAAGGAGCATCTCTGTTTGTGAGAAAGTAGAAACATTTATTGAAGTAGTTTACAGTTCCTCTCGTGTACTTGAAATAGTTGTGCTGATACAGAAGCCTTAAAAGTCTTCATAAAGACAGTACCAGTCAAAAGTTTGGATACACTTTCCCATTCACTTGAATGGCTGTATACAGAGTGGAATTGTTTGCCTTTGGTAAGCAGTAATGTTACTTGCACAAAAGTCTTAGGGAAAAACATCATTGATATTCTCACCTGTAACCACTGAAGTACGGCACCGCTCCTTTAAATATATTGTAAAACTGTCGCGGATTTACAACTGTGTCTCCTTCATTTACATCCCAAAGGCCTGAGAGCACCTGTGAGAAGGCTGGCACGGGGAGACAAGCAGCAGCGAGGAGAGACGAAAACATTAACATGGGAGGAACAATAGGAAGAGAAGGGAACAGCGGGAGAGAGGAACATACCCTCCATGAGGTTAGCCTCCTCCTTGGAGTACTTCTCATTCCTGTAGGACCTAGAGAGGCAGTAGTCCCGCAGGCCACGTGTGTGAGACAAGCATTGGGCCACTGCATTCAGGAAACACTAAGTTGAAGACAAAGTGGAGAGGAAAAAGTGTGCATGTTTATGCAAAAAAAAAAAAAAAAAAAAGATCTGATAAAAGAATTTCTTTAAAGGAAACCCTGCATCATTAAAACACTTACTGTGTTTCCTATGTTTCTGAGGCCAACCCTTCCACTTCCTAAGGTGAGCTGCTCCTTCTGGAAAATAAATTCAACAGAGGAAGCTATTGACCTGAACTACCGAGTGGTTACACCTGCAAGTGTATTAGTCTATTTTAATTTGTATACATGCAGTTCATGTAGTGCAAGTGTGCCCTACTACTTGATCCCTGGCTCTGTCTGTAAGACATGGTACTGTCTGTCTGCTTTAACCCTGCCATGTCAGTGTGTATCCACCATTGGTAGGACAGATTTAGTCTTCTTATCTCATTAGCATAACAAGAGATGCTAAAAGGAGGTCAGCGTCAACCACTCATCCTATTAGAGACCGAGGAGTGCTGACAGGTGCTTAAACACGTGTGTTGATTTGTACTCTCCATTAATTCCTTTACACAATTTCTCTGTCTGTGTGTGTTTGTCTCATGAGGGTCCAAAAAAATGCCACATTAAGACCAAACTTCTTGTTGGGTCAACCAGACTTGAACATTTGAGCATATATTGAAGGTTTATGCTATGTTGTGTACGGCACACCTCATTGTCAGTGACCAGAAGCAGGCCCATCAGTGAGGTGTAGAGGACAGACTGGGAGATGTCAGCCGTCTCTCTCTGCAGGCCTTTCTGTGACACCAGGGTTCGGCGTAGGGCCTCACAAGAGCCCTCCACGTTGACGCCACTGGCTCCAGGCATCCTATTTTTCCTGTACACCTCAGAAGGGTCTGCCAAAAGCGATCCTGACAAATAGAAGGGCTTCCTAAAAAAAAAGTAGCAAGGGGGTTTGCACCTCAGACTGGGTAGGTTGTACCACCTTGGTTTTTACTACATGCAGGGTCAAAGATGAGCAGAAAGTGATGATATTTTATAAGCTGTCTGACAGAGAGAGAGAGTATTATTTTTTATGAATGACGCAGACAATTATTATACTCTATTTCCAGAAAACTGACAAGGGAATGTCATTGACAGCTGAGGGGAAAAGAACAGGATTAACTTGTGAATGAGCACCCCCCCCCAAGGTAAATCCTCATTTTGAACAGATCAAGTGTATTCACTCTGGCTCATAATTCTCTCTCATACTTACAGAACGCAGAGTAATATCGGAAAAGTCTGACAGACACCTCAATGAATCCAGATATTACCATATCAGCTTCAGGGCACATATTTACAAAAGCTGTTTTTTTGTTCATTCAATAAAGAGTCAAGTATGAAGTCTAGAAACATGCCACTCTCTAGCAATGTTCTGAGGAGTTATCAAAGACAGATCTACACCATTTTGTGCAGGCAAAGAGTAAAATCTTGCAGTTAGTTTGCAAATAACGCCTGAAAAATACTGTAGCATTAGCAAATAAACAGAACGGTCTGGACTCACCTGATCACTTGGTCACTCTATCTGTAGACAAACTGTCCCAACCAAACTGTTCCCATCACCTGCTGAGCTGTTAAAAATGCATAAGGGGACGTCTACTGTTTCACTGTGTGTGTGTAGGCTAGAACTGAAAGTCTACCTCTCTCCCCTGCCCTGTCACTGGCGAGAGAGAGAAAGGGGGAGAGAGGGAGGATAATCGTCACTAATCTTTTCTTTGTAGATCTTGTTGGCAATACTTAGACTTGTCTTTGTGTACCTTGTCATGAGTACCTCAACAAACTTTTAAGTGTCAGTTTATTTTAAAAACAACAACAACAAAAAAAACAACACACAAAAACATTTAACATAGTAAATGTACATTCACCGCAATCACACAATCCATAATAAAATGCAAGAAAAGAAAATGATCCATGTAGGAAATACTATGCATTGGTCGAAGCACAATCATCTTTCACAGTGAGTCTATATTTTATTTTCTCCAATGTCAATGTACTGATCTATAGACACTCCCCAGGCCTTCCTGATGATCAGTTTTACAGTCAGCGACTGGTATGGTCTGCCATTTCTGTGTCCGAGCTGAGGCTGAGCTGGGCTATGTGATACAGGGCGGGATCAGGGTGCAGGGAGAGCTGCGACTGGCTGGTCTGAGCCGTCCTATCTCGCGACTGGACAATGGCTTGGCGCAGACAAGTGATCCACTGCTGCTTGCTGAAGGAGTCATTGGCCTGCAGGCAGTAAGGGTGAGCTTTGGAGCGCCCCCTGCTGCTCACACGGAAACAGTTTCTCACTAGAAAATGAGACGAGAGGGGGGAAGGAAGGACATTGAGTGGAAGCAAGGTTGTAGGTTGCACTAATGGGTTGGATCTGTGTGCTTAGTTAAATAAATAACATTAACCATCAACATTTTAATAATTGAGTTATTGTTTGTCATTTATCAAGGTAAGATATGAACTATTTGCTGGCTTAAGCTTATAAATGTAGATGATTTGCTGCCTTTACTCTCTTTTATAAAATCTTTGACTATTTTTCTCTATTACTTATAGATGAATCTATTAATAGAACAGAGTGAATTTATAGCTTGATATTTAATGAAAATAATCATTACTTGCAACTCTACACCACCGCATTCATGTAATTTAGCAACTAATACAGCATTTATATGTATGTTACCTTTATCATTTCCTCCAGTGAAGGCTCCCCTGAAGGTTCCCCCTCCACCAGCCTCCCCATCTGGGATCTCCTCCAGATTTATCAAAGCATTGGGCAGAGGCTGCCGGTACACATGGAACACCTGACCTCCATCTCTGTCCTCCCCCGGTCTGCTCAGCACCAAAGCCAGCTCAAACAGGAAGACATGCAGCCGCTGACAGAGGAGACAGACACACGCAAAGTGAGAGATATGGTTTCATGACAAGATTTAACATTTGAAATGTCTATTATTCAGATATTACAGTAACGGCTTTACCAGGGTAACCTTAAAAACAAACAAAAAAACTTTGGATTTTTATAAATTCCAAAGACAATTACAATACAAGGAGATGATACAAAGTGCTCATTAAATAGGGCCATCTTGTCTTGGAGAATTTGACCTTTTTAAGCTGAGACACAAAACAAATCAGCAACCTCAGGAGAAACACTCAAAGGTCAATCAATGGAACATTAAAGTAATTAAACATATCAACAGAGAGCCGCTACCTGGCCCTTGTTGTTCTTGAGCTCTCCGTGGCAGTAGAGGAAGCGGGAGAGCTGGATCTCTGGTAGTCTCTGGCTCTCTTCGAGGTAGGTGAGACCCCGCCTGTAGAACTGACACTCCGCCTCTCCGGTCTTCTTGTTCACCTCCCCCACGATGCTCTGGATCAGCTCCAACTGAACAGAACAAAGCGTGACCACGGCATAAATGTGTTTTATTTGGCATTTTGGTGATGAAGAAAGCGTCCCATCTCCTCCAACTGATTATAAACAATTATCTCTTGCTGCCAGTTGGAGGCACCAATGTGAACAAAGCCTAAATGTACAATAGTCCACTGTTGATTTTCATGCTACTAACAAAATATTTAAAGGAAATTCAGGACTATCTAAAGTAGCACACATCTTGCATAAACTGCCAATGTGGATATCATTCAGATCTTTTTAAAAAACACACTTAAGGATTTCAGAGTCCAGAGATTAGTGTTTGTTATGGTCACCTCAACTAATGAATTCTGAATCCCCTCACAGACTTAAGATAATGAGCATGAGCTTATCACACACGTCACATTATGTAAGACAAAAGTCTGCAGGTCCAGAGGGTTACCATGTGGGTTTAGAAATAATCTTGAGTATGTAAGTGTGTATTTACATTTACATGCACATGAATACGTAGGATACCAACTCACAGCATCAGGCAATGTGTCCTCATCCGGGTGGTCTGGAGGTGTGCACTTCTGTATCTCTTTCAACAGCAGTGGGTATTTGACCAAACGGCTCCGAGGGAGATCCAGGAAGTTCCACAGGTCCAGTTTCCTGCTGAACGAAGACTCCTGACACAGGCGCAGGAAGTGTTCCACTCTTTTCTCTTGCTTTTTCTGGTCCAGCAGGGCTTTAGCCCCCACCTGGTTACAGCAGTACGTAACGTAGGCCTCCAGGTATGGGAACTGCAGGGGGGAAGAAATCTGAAGTCAGATAAAAGCAGAGACGTGCACAGACTGAACTCGGTGACTCTGGTTAAGAGAGGAGCATAATAGAGTGAATACAGGAACTGCAGAAAGTGACTGTGGGTTTTGCCCCTCTTATTTTTTTTTTCAGTCTTTGGTTTCCATAGATATGCTCACCCAATTCATCAGAGTAGGCCCCACCTCTCCGACTGTCTTCTCTGATCCCCTCAGTCGTTCAAGACGACTCAGAAGATCTGGCATGAAACAAAGAAAATACTCAAACTGCTGAATTATTATTGATTTTTGCTGACTGACAGCTCAAAGACGGATAAACAGAAAAAACAATAACACTCAACACTTTCAACTTCCTTTACTTTCCTTTACTTAAAAACTTTACTCAGCTATAACGGGCAACCGCAAGTGAATGAAAAAACGTTCTCCTTGTGTCGTTACACACTTTTAGGGTTGGACAACACAGTCCAAATTAATATCACAACATTAACAATATACATTTATTGTATATCACCATATGGAAAATGTATGCAAAACTCTATTGTTCCACTGTTGTACATTTTATCAAAGATAACTCATGTGTAAAGCAACACCTGCAATAACTCATTTTGACTGTTTAAAGTTAGAATGTACTTGGAAACTGAGTGAAACGATATGACCATGAATCCACTGAAGGTCAACAAACGATCACTTTTAATTATCAATTAGCCCCACTTGCCTTATACATGATTAGGAAATGTGGAGGTTGCGTTGACGCATGAGCAAACACTACGACAACGAAGCAAGAGAGATGGTTTACCTTGATGGAGAGGAATGAGAGAGTCCAGTGTGCCAAAGATCTGCCCAAGTTCACTCTCTGTCATGATGTCCAACTTCAGCATGGGCTCATAGTACACCTGTCGAATGAATGCAGTACAGAAAGAAGTGCATCAAAGTGTGAGAACTCATCAAATATATTCAACCTGCACGAGCAGAATTTATTCTGTAATAAAGTAATAGAGATAAAAAGCTTTTGTTTGGTGGACAAGTACCTTCTTGACCAGACTGAGGTCATCAATTAGTTGTCGCTCTCCCTGAGTCAGCTCATAGATCACCTGCAGAAGAGTCAAAAAACTGTTCAACTGGACACATAACCAGCAACATCTGGACACAGGCAATTCACACATGCACACACACGCTTGCATACAAAGTCAAAATACACAGATGGCCAAGCATGAGTTTACGCAGCTGATTGTTAAATAAAGGAAGTTTTGCCTCCAGTGCCAGCTCACATCCTCTTTCATAATCGCCATGTACAGAGGCTTTAGAAAAAAAGCAAGAAAAAAAGAGTAGGCACTAACGTAACTCTGCATCCATAGCCCCACAGCTTGACCTACATCCCCCCAAAATCATTGAATTATATTAAATTCCCCATGCAGAAAGTTTGAACTTCTGCAGCCAAATTAGACTTAGCATGCGGTCTCCTCGCACCTCTTGCCGTTTGATCTCCTTTGCAGTGAGGTCATGGCTCTCCACAGTGTCACTCCAGCATTGGCTGTTACGCCGGCGTGGGAATGACGAGGCCTTTGTGCGAGAGCGCAGGGGGGCCGGGGGCAAAGGTCGAGCCTCTGTGCGAAAACTGATAGACCGCTGTGAAAAGAGCAGAGCAGTTGAACGCCCACATGCAAACATCATTTTGTGTAACGTAAGACAGGTGACAGGTGTGTGAGTTTGTTTGTGTTACCGAAATAGACTGTCCAATGCGTTTCAGAGCAGGGGTCTTCACTGGGGTTAAGACACCTGTTAGGCTATTTGACTTTGCCACAGGTTTGACCCTTTTATTACTGGGCTCCTAAAATGAACATTAAACATTAATCAACATTAAAATCTAAGATTACAGCTTGGATATGTATGAACAAAATGGTCTACAAGCTTATCAAAGTGGGTCAGTCATAAAAGTACCACTGACTCTACACTAGAAGACTTAAAAATCACCTCACCTCTGAATCTTTCATGTGATCTGACATCGCTTCACCGTCCTCATCATCCTCGTCATCCTGATAAAATGGGGACATGACACATTAAGTTAAACGTGAACTTGAGAGATAACACAAGAGTGTTCAGGAGAGTGGAAAAAAAGGTGAGTTATTGCATGGTGCAGATCTCTCACTTCCTGTGACACTTTCAAAGAGGAAGGAGGTAGAAACTGGGCCTCTGTAGTAAAATACAAGATGTCTGCCTGTTTTTGCCACACAAACCACATCAGCTGTATGTTCAGTATAGTAACATATTGAGATATATTTAAATACTGGCAATAAAACAAATGTATCAGTTTGTGATAATATGCATCAAGATGATAAAGATGACAACAAAACAGGAAAACTCAAAATGTGCAGTGGCAATCACAGTGGCTGGAATGTGACAAGATGCCACATGGACTGGATTTAGAGAGCGCTTCTGTGGCTGCACAGCTGAACATCATTTTTACAGCTCGTCAGCTCTGCACTCAGCATTGTGGTCACAAAGGTAAGGTTGACTAACTTCCGCTAGTTACAGAGAGACACACAGAGTGAGAGACATGAAGATGAAGAAGAGGCACTTGTGTCTCAGATATCACTCACCTCCATAATTCTGATCACAGGTTCAGGGGCCGGGTCTTGTTTTCTCTTCTTCTAAAAGCAGAAATGTGTAACGTGAGTCTCAAGGCTTTTAGAGAGAGCCTGTGTAGGCTTCAGGCAAAAGAAAGGAGATGAAAGAAATAAAGGTAGATGACTTACTCCAGCATGGTCACAGAGGATGGAGTTTGTCTCTCCTGGTGCCACAAACCTAAAAAGGGAAAAGGTGTTAATGGGCACAAACATCTCTACGCACAATTGGGCCATTTAACTCGATAAATCTAAATAGCTGAATGGGATCCTAGTCTAAATGACTAAGCAGATTAGTTGTGCTTCAAATTACATATAATTGTACATATATATATTGATAGAAACGTAATGGATTTATGTCATTTTTCAATGAGTCCAGAACAGTAAAATCAAATGGTTACTTTGTCATCACGACACCAGATGCACACAAACGTCAAAAGCCATTCTTGCCTCCAACATACTTAAAAGTACTATCCTGCCCCACACAGCTCTCAGTATTATACAGTACATGGTAGCACTAGAGATCGACAAATGTAAAAAGGTATCATACCCGGAAGTCCTTTCACCAGTCTCCTCCACTTCCATCTTTTTTTTCTTCAGTGCATCTTCACAGAAACATTACACATTCTCAAAATGAGAAACGTTGAGATAATCCAAATTTACACTGGCATTTTTCTGGTTCACTAACGCACAGCAAGCTGTTTGCAGGGAGCTTGTCAAGAGTTCAGTGCACCCCTTCCTCGTCACTTTCTTCCTCTTCTCACACCAGACCACATCCTTTCGAGTTGCACATATTCATATATCCGCTCTTCGCAGGGAGGCGGCTTCATAACTCAACTTGCCTTAAGTTATAACTGTTAACAGACTGAAAACTTTGTAGACAAAAAACGAAATATAGGACCTGACTGAACTAATGAAAATGCTTTCAGGCACGAAGATTGAGAATAAAAATAAAAATAAAAATAAGTTGAACTACAGCAAGTTATAAAAAAAAGAAAATCTGATTAAGGTTATTCATTGTAAGTTCACAAGTAGGCGTTAAGCTGATTCAGGCTGTGCTTCCCGGATATGCTCTATAATGAAACTTCTGATGAAAGAGCAAGAAGCAGGGCAGAGAGGAAAAACATGAATATCTGACACTTGCAAATTCTTGTTCGTGTTAAACCAGACGTCACATACACAATTACAAGAAACACACGCAAGTCAAATAAGCACAAATTCAGTTATGTTTTTACATGTTTATTCACTATCACACTAAGTGCTCCCATTTCAAGATACATCTCATTGCCTTATTCTTATACTGTAATGTCATTTGGAGTTAACAAAGTAGAAAGAAGACAGTTTATGATCTACAAGGTGTGTGCGCCAAAACTTTATCCGCCCTCCCCTCACAAACAAAATAAAAATTAATAACATGAAATATAAAGAGAATAAAGACAAAACTGATGTCATGTGCAAGAGCCCCTCCAAAGCCACTGAGTGCTGGATGAGGTGGGTGTAGGGGTGCCTCAAACGGGCGTGGGTTCCTATTTTGCCGGCGTGAGATGCTCAGATTCTTTTCCAGTCAGGAGAGGCTGTTGACTCGGGTTTAGGTGCGTCTTCAGGTGCTTCTACAGTTTCAAATTTGGGATTTCAAGTAGAATTAAGGGCTGTAATATGACCTAGGGGGCACAGTAGATTCTCAATACATGTTTTACTTTTGGGGGAATCTTGCCTGAACTTCTTTTACCTAATGGAGGTGCATCTTTGAGAAAAAAACTAAACAAAAAGAAAAGACCAGGTCTACGAGACAGGGGTTGGAGGGGGAGGAAGAGAGCAGGTAGAGTGGAGGGGGAGACAGTTGGCTGGATTAAAAGATCCCTCCTTTAGCGCTGAAGGCTAGCAAAGAGTGTGAGGATGTTTCAGAGGGACACTAGCTGGGCTATGGAGTACCAACAGAACACTAAGGCTTAGAATTGAACTAAGCGGAGAGGTTCTGCTACTGAGAAACATCAGGAGGTCCAGTATACATGCTCCCTTCCTCCAAATGACGCCCGTTTCCACAGCCGAGCACCAACTGGATGCCTAACACACATATGTATCCTTAAATCAGCTTACTGGGGCTATGTACACTCAGGCACAGGTTTACACAAACCACAGGCCTAAAAAACAAAAACAACTGATTGATCCAATTACAGCTGATCTGGATCAACCCACCCATTCCCCACCTCAACTCCTCACACATCAACACCCACTCCTCAGTCTACCCCCCTCCCCCCAACCCGGACAATCCCCACCCTCCTGTGGGTGGGTTCTGTATGGAGCTCAGCGGATAGTGTATCTGACATAGGGCACTTCCACGTCTTCGTCTGACAAGTCGTTACAGCATAGCTCGAACACCAGGGCTTTCACATGCTTGCCCAGCTTCTTTTTGGACACTTTAGTCACAATCTCCGTCATCCTACAGGACACAGAAGAATACAATTATGGAAACGAATAAAACAGTAACTCAAATCGTATGGGACTCGTGCTAATGAAGCAGGCACGTAAAACAATATACTCACGGCAGGTCCAGTCTCTCTTTGAGTTTGGCAGCAGGCATGAAGAAGGAATAGAGCATGGACACTCCCTGAGAAAGCATGGTGATCTCCAACTTATGCTCATTCTGACAGAACAACAACAACGGTTTGGTTAATTGAGCGCCAGAAAACTACAGGGTGGCAAAATGAAGAGATGAGTTGAGGAGAACGTACTTTAAAGTAGTCCAGGAACTGTCGGAGTGTCATCTCCTCCCCATTGGGCTGCAACCCCGTAACCTCGAAGCGATCCCACAATGACCAATCAATTTCATAGTACTGCAAAAACAAAAGAGTAAGGACTAATGTCAATAATAATGTCATTTTGCAGAAACGGCAGCAAGTTATTGCTTGAGCAGGGTAGAACACTTTATTTTTCTCCTCAGCACACACTGATACAATCAGTATGAGAAGGTGAGTTGAACTCACTTGCACCCAGGCAGTGCAGCCGCCTGGTGCATCAGTATTAGCATGGCTGGATCATCATTGGAGCGCAAAACATCGAATGACTACATTTGGGTAGACTTTCAGAGATGACACTTACATAATACATCCAAGTATTAATGGCTATATATTTTCCTACACACACACACACGCATCATTATTTAGGTTAAAGCAGCGATACACGTGCAGCTGCCTACCTTGTGTCTGGGAGCAGCGATGGGCTCAGAGAAGGCAAAGAAAGGCAGGGCCAAGTTCATGAACCCATTCTTAAATGACTCCAGCTTCTTGTGTCCTTGGACAATTTTGATCAGCTCCAGGCACACCAGACCCACCACTGCGGCCGTGGTAGTGGCGATTGCAGGAATGATCTTGCCAGCTATCAGTTTGCTCTGAATTGGACGATGACAAGCGCCAGCGTAAAGAAAAAAAAGTTAATTATTTCAAAGAGTTAAACATGTAAAAGAAAACATCACATAAAAACATATTGAGGATTTTTAATGGCTTGAAATATCTGCAACTTTAGTTTAATACTCAGATGGTGACTAGTGTGTGCCCGCACCTTGTGTCTGTCTGTGGGGGGAATGTCATAGTTCTCTGCTCTCAGGTTGGATGCTGCTACAATGAAGTCCATGTGGAAGTTGGTGTCATCATCCTGTTAACACAGAGCCCACCACCGTCACACAAACAGCACAGGTTGAGGATATTACAGAGAAATTAAGATATAGGAGGATTATGTACCTTCTCAAAATCAATGGAGCAGAGTTTGAACTGGGAAGACTCAGGAGAAGGCAGCTGGACCTTCAGCTCCTCCAGTCTGGAGTCATCTGTGCACAATAAGATCAGTTGAACATGTGTCTCACAGTATCCTGACTTCAATGTATAAGCTATTGCCAACAACAAATCATTCACAAACATTTCTTAAGCTGAAGATCTCCCAAAACATGATTAATGACTTTGAAAGCACCGATTTTCTCATCTTACCAACAGAGGAATTGCTATTCTGTAGATCCTGATCAGAGACGTGGATTTTAACCCCTGAACGAGGGGTAAACAGTGGCACCTTGACATCCTCCAAAATCTTGACCACAGCTGCGCGGTCAGTGATGCCTTGCAGACCGTATGTCTGAGCATACAGGTTGGCTGCTGCTATTATATAGTCCATGTGCAGATCCTACAAATAGAGCATTTCTGTTAGAATCTTGAGACTGGACAGGGGAGTTCAGAGCTGATAGAGGTCAAGTAGGTGTAAATAAGACACATAAAAAACCCATACTTACATTGCTAGTGCTGAAATCTAGGGGGTGAGGACACCTCTTTGGGCCAGACCAGAAGGGTGCACCAGAGCTGGTGAGCTGAAAGACACAAATAAATGAATACAGCAGGACCACCAAAATCCAAAAAAAGAAAGCAGCTATGGTTGGAAACATACATTTTTTAATGATGGTTTAATAACAATTCTCGTATTTTGGGGTCCTTATATGTCAGGAGAGAACAGAAATGGGAAAGAAATGCAACAAAGCCCGTGCTTGAACCCGGGCATTGTGGCTCATGGTCAGTGCCCTAATCCTTACTTATGCATTGCAGCATCTCAATGACAAAACTGGGCCACAGTGTTGTACCATTTTACAACACCGTGAGTACATGACTGCAGAAGGAGTTGTGACTTTACATACATTTTTGAGGAAAGGCAACAGTTTTACCGCAGCTGAATTAAACAGCAGCAATGTCATACATTTAATCTCCTATCCAACACCTAGATGTCAGTGTTATATACTTCAATTGCATGAGCAATGGTTAAGCACTGCTTAGAAATGAACTACACCCCAGAGTTGCTCACAAACAGCTGGGTTCAATAGCTAGCAAGATATGTGAATTTTTTGGGATAAATTTAAATAAATAAATAAATAAAATGGGAAACAAGGCAATGTCCCTGTGAAAATGGGGGAAACTCCCAGACCAGACTGCTAGCATCGAAGACGGCCGATATTCATTATGTAACAAGCTCAATATGTACCTGATCTGGGGGAAAGTTGTGCAGTAGCTGGCGGATGTTGTTGCTGTACTGGCACTGCCAGTGGTTGCGTGCCCAGGCTACACAGTCAGCGAAGCTGTGGGGGCAGTCTGTGACAAGACTCTTGTAGACAGCCTCCAGCACCTCCACAGGCTGAGCTCCGGGTAGTTTTAGAGTACGCTCCATGAACTTTGGATCTCTGCAAAAACAAAAATCATGAACCTGATCAAGCTTGTTACAAACACGGTGAAAAGAGCATGTCTATATGTATCGGCAAGAACAATAATGACATGGAAGGCAACTCACGTGAGGTACTGCATGGCATTCTCTGGTGGCTGTTTGAATAGTCCCTCAAACTCGTCACGGGCCCACTGAACAGAGGACACCATTGAGAACAGATCAGTTATACACAACAGGGATTGACGCTAATATTTTTAAAGCAAGCACCTAAATTTGGTGGCCCAAATGTGAAGTTATGTAAAAATAGTGATATTCCAATAAATGAAAAAGACTAACAAAATCAGGGATGCAAACAAAAAAACGAATCTGGGTGTTGGAAATGTAACGTTGCTTTGGTGAAGGCTAGCAGTATAGGGATAAAACTGGCTACGTACACAGAGTATTTGGTGGCCACAAAATAACTTTGTGGCCCCGGGCCATGCTTAATGTCAAACCCTACACAAGTATAGTATGTATGCACAACTTGAAACTGTTTCAAAGTGATGCAATCAAATGAACATTTAATGGAGAAACATTGCAGAATCCATTTCTCATGTTTGAATAAGTGATTAAATACATTTTCACCAAAAACTGTAATGGCACATCATCTTTAATAATTATGAACATAATACAAATGTTGTGCTCTGTAAAACATTTTATTAATTTAATTCAAAAGGTATGGCCATGAGTTTAATATATAAAAATCAATAGAGAATGTGGTCATCATAATTTCAGTTAGCTTAAGAGCAGCTATATGCACGCCCACTAACCTGCAGTGTGTGTTCAATGGCATTTGGGAAATTCTTGAGGGTACAGATGGGGATGGACTTCTCAGGTGGGTCTTGGCTGGAGCTGTATGATTCTGTGACGAAGGGGATCACAACCTGGATGTTGCCTTTGGTACCCAGAGTACCAGACTCCAGTAAGGGTTTACGATAGTACACACACCTCCGATCCATGTACATACCTGCACAGTGGGCACAAACACAAGCCAAAGCTTAAAAAAGATGGCAATATAGGGTTTCAAGTTTTAATATAAATTTCCTAAATTTGATTTTTGAGCAACAATTTATTTATTTATTATTAAATAACTGAAGGTTCCGTGTCTCTTACGTGCGTCAACGTTGTCCAGTGCATTGGTCACTCCATCGAGGCTTTCAAAGAAGTCGTCGTCATAGACCCTCTCGGTGTCCGGGCCCACCCTGTTCTGGTGACCTGTGATCCTGATGGAGGGGTTCATCTGCTTTACTGCAGCAGCTGCTGTGTCACTCTTCATTTTCTGTTACCACATACATACAAAATGATATAAATAATAAATAAAATAGTGACCTTTTTACTTTCTGATCAATTACTATCAGTATTGCGAGTGACCAAAATAACATGAAATTTAAAAGAACAAGAACACTGGTGTGGAGGTCATGCATGGTGTGTGGTCCTTTAGATTGACAGTATCATTAAAAAGGACATTCCAACAATATTTACAGCCTACAGTACATGCCTGTCAGTTGTGGGTTCCTCCAACCATAATATCTTTTGTAACATTTTCATACTTGAATAAACTGAGGCAAACAATGTCATGTAACTCAAATAGCCAATACATACTTTGAAAGGTCATTGCATTTCATTTATCACCACATATAATAACCAATACTAATACATCAACAATGAGCCATTATGACCCCAGGCATTCGGTTTCCTCCGTCTAATGCTGTAACATGACATCAGTCATCAGCAGTGGTTAGATTAAGCGCACTCAGGAGCAGTTACAAATCCATTTGCTGCACTGCACGGAAATATACAATTTGAATCGATAAACGGCACACCATCTACTTCTCATCTATCAACAGACAGCATTGAGCAAAGAGGAAACTCACCGTGACATCAGAGGGTCTGAAGAGAAACTGTCTGTTCAGGTTGGACTTCTCTATGGTGTCCATGTCTGTCACAATGACCTCACCCTCCCCACCTGCCAGTCCAATCATGGCAAAGTTTTTCAAAAGCTCGCAGCCAATGGCACCTGCTCCAACCTGGAAAGATAAAAAAAAAAAAGCTCACAGTGAGTAAAGCTATTCATGTCTTAAGCCGTCCGCCACGGCTCCGCGTGCACCGGGCAAACAAATGTGTGACCGCGCGGACTCGTCCGCGAACCAAGGGCACCAACTGCGCATGCATGTGATTTTTAAAACGTTTTTGTTCAATAAAGCTTTTTAAAAAAAACTTAAGAATTATGTTTTCAATGAAAAACAATCAGCACTAGTTATTTGTGTAAACGCTGATCTACTGCGCATGTGTGGAATGCGTCTGCCGAGCGCGCTCTAAAAACAAGTATAATGAACATGAACGTGTCGGCTTTAGAGTATAATCCAGGCCTTACTGTATGTTCCATGTTATTATACCATACTGACAGAGCAAGCATGTGGTACACCAGGTCGAAAATATGTTAATGTGGCGATGTCAGAAAATTGACCATTACGAGATACGGCTGGCTATAATATGCGTTTTTGCTGACAAATTCAAAAGCAGACAAAAATCAACAGTGTGTTGTTCTGTCTCTCAATAAAGAGCTGCAGGGATGACAATTTTATTCGATAAAGCTCTTTTTCAGAAGCCTTTTGGGAAAGTCTGAGTTGGAATAGTTTGCAAGGGCGAAAGAATAAACAGGGCTATAAAGACAACTTCTGTAGTCTCATTTAGTGACGCACAAAAGCTTAAAATTTCACGAGCGGGGCATTTTCTGACTAATGTCTATGTTGTAGAGCAAACCGTGAGAATCTCTCATGCTTGTGTTAACCACAGTCCTTGTTTCGGGCATCTAACCAAAACCCCATTCAGAAACGCTATTGACTTTGAGATGAGGGAACGTCTACTCACCCAAAAATAAATTTGCTTCTACTGAAGATGCAAAGCTTTAAAAACAGGTCACCAACATATACAATAGTTGTTTTTTTTAAAGGCAAGATAATTTCCTTAATACTTTCCTGAACTCCAAAGTAGTTTTTGGCTTCAGCAACACAGACAATACTGGATAGCAGGATCAATTCATTACTGGTTTTGGTCTTTTCATGGGATTTGTTGACCCCCCAAAAATATTAGAATATTACCAGACTTATCCTTTAAATCTCCCTTAGCAACAGGGTGCCAGAGGAGGTGTTGGAAAGTTTTCCATTGGACGACTCACCAGGAAGTAGCGCTGTTTGGCAAGCAAATCCTGCAGCTTGGTGCCAAACACTGCAATCTGCCCATCGTATCGACAGTTCCTCTGGAAAAAAAGATAAGAGAACGGGTTTAACAACATCATTTGTCTTCGTCACATCCATCCGTCTTCAGTATTTGTGCATGTGATTTGCCCTGAACACCTACAGGGGCACACTCTTCCTCTGTGAGCTCAGTTCCTTCCTCTTCAGGCAGGCACTCCAGTGCATCAAAGTACAGCCACTGCATGATAGGCATAAATTTTCCTGTGCATGCCTAAAAAGAAAAAAAAGGAAGAAAAAAACAAAGAAAAAGTTATGACATGTACACCACTATCAGTTCATTTTTGTTGAGTGGTGTTACTGTTATCTGTGATTAATCAATTTCCTTGACTTACACAGCAGTGTACAAAAGGTGACTAAAAACATGATTTGAAGAAAAAACCCAGAAGAAACCAGACACCACTACAGCATATACTGACCTTCATCACTTCCTGTGCAGCCAGACCCCCAATGAAGGCATTGATCGGGGCAAGGTCACCAGCAGCAACAAATGACAACTTTTTGAGAAGGCCTTCATCCAACTGCTCCACTTTGGCTGATCCCGTCTGGGCAGAGTTCACCTCTTTGGCCAATGTCAACAGTTCATCACCATCAGCCTATAATGCACACACAGCTCAGCATTTTACAATGCCATACAAAATACTAAATAATAAAACACACTGACTAGTACTAACTGAGTGTACCTTGTCACATGCAGTGCTGCACAATTATTCATAGGTAATTCTACAGTGATTTGAGTTTTTGCATGTAATGACAGAGGCTACATTTAATCACTTTAAAAATTAAAGCACAAACTTTTTTTCTTCTAGAGTATAAATTTCCACACCATTGAAGCATTTATCATGACATCTAAAATTGTTACTATAAATGCCAGGAGACAGCAAACACAACACAACATTCATTACAAATATTAAAACCTTTGATTTACATGACTTATGTGATTGTGTAGATGAAACACCAGATTGTGTAAATTTAAGCATATTCCTAACCTTGTAAACATAACATTTCCTAACTTTCAGTACAAACCCCTGTATTTCATTAAGACCCACACTAAAAAGAATTCTTAAAAGTTTTCCCCCCAATATGACTAATAACAGTACAATGAGTGTAATAGCTACATTCAAAACAGAGCAAATATTTGGGTTTTGTCTATAATGATTAAAACAAATCCCAGTAATTTCAAGCCACTGTGGTATTTACACCAGTATAAGTAAGAATTACCAGGTTCCAAGGTACAGGAAGGTGGTTGTGTTTCTTCTGGAAGGCGTGGATAGCCTGGAAGCCCACATGCAGTTGTCCTGGTCGCTCGAACTTGGCAAAGTCTGTCATCACAAACTCTGGCTCAGTCATGGAGGAAGAGATGGATTTCTACACAAGAACGACATAAGAAAGTGAGGCTGGGCTCCACATTAAAATGTTCACAACAGCAGATAATGTGATGGCACCAGTATTGTAATGAGACTAGCCGTTTTGCTGATCAGTGGCAATAGTGTGAAGAAAAAAAAAGCCCATAAAATGTCAGTAAGGGTCCGGTACCAAATGTCTAATGGAACAAACCAAGCCTATTTTTACAAATTGACTGGTGTGTCACCATGACATGAACTTGGTGTGGAAAATGGTAGACACTTACAAAAGCAATCTTCTTGGGCATCTTGACCTGGGAGACAATTCCACCTCGTACGTAATCTGTAAAGCCAGCTGTGTCACAGATGCTGAAGGTGTAGGGACCTGGACAGAAAAGATGGTGTATTTGTAACAGTCATAACCAAACAAAACCAAACATTTTTCTTAAATATAAAAACAGGTCTTACCCAGAACTTTAATTTCCACTGGCTGGCAGCCATTGAGCTCTGTCATACCCTGAACCTCTGTGAAGGTGACATAGTCTCCACTCTCAAAGCCATGACGAGCCTCATCCAGACACGTCACAACCCCTGGGTTGTCCTGGAAAAAACAAAAGTGAGTAACATTTTGCACCACTATAAAAAATGTTTTTGAAACTCCTAAAAGCAGCAAGTGGTTTGAATAACATTCTGGCCCCGATGTAAGGACTAACCTTTGTGATCATGGAAATCATGGCACTCAGCGGCTGCTCTCCATTGGTGTCATACACTATCATCTCCTCACCAAAGTCACAGAAAAGCTGGCTGAGAAACCAAACATATGAACATAAATATTAGACACCGACAAACATGGTGGGTATAGATTTTATGTGAACCATAAATGAACAAGAAGGATCAGAAGCTTACCCAAACAGGCCACGTGTGTCTGCGATGATCAGCTTGATTCCTTTGCTGTGACAGAAATCTCCCACATGCTGCTGCTCATCCAGAGTAGAGTTAGTCAGCACTACCACCTAGGTCGCAAAAGGAAATTAATGATTAAATTACTGTTTCTTTCCTTTCTGAATGCTGAAATGAGTGGGGGCACTTAATTCTACATGTTATACCTGGAACTTGGTCATGTAGTCTTCGGTGAGCCCTCCGGTGTAGGCTGTCACAGGAACGTAGTTGTTGAGTTCAGCCAAACGGAGCTGGCTCACCTCTGCTCGGTTCTTCCCCAGGTCCTCTTCACGAAGGTAAAACTGACCATACAAGAATATACAAGATGTCAGGGAAGAAGTGATACTGGGTCAATCAAGCAATAACCGCTAATACCAGCGGATGAAAAAAGTAAAGGAGAATAGAGTGTGGTGAACAAAAAAAAAAGTTCTGAAAGAGCAAACAACTTCTGAGCATTTTTTGGGGTAAATTTTGTTCTCCATACACACTGAAATAGCAAAACACAAAAACAGCTAAATCTTTTCCATCTCTCAGTTTGTCTGACAGATTGGGGCAAAATTCACAGCCATCATTTAGTACCTATAGAGAGACAATTTAGTCACTCCACTTGTTCTCAGCCATTTAAACCTCTGTTCTGTCACCACCTAATCTACACAAGAGCTGGATGTGACAGTTGGCATCCTCACAATTCAGCTGCACAACACCCAACGTGTCTGTGCAGGAATATGTTATTGTTTAGGAAACTGGAAACCAATACAGTCAGGTTTTTCTGGCTTGAACAGTTTTTAAAAAATATGTTTGTCAGATGTACAGAAAAAAAAAAAACCATTGGCAAAATCAGGGAGGAAGAGAACATTTAAATGCAGCCAAGTGTGAACATGGCATGAGATTCAGGGGCTGATTAAAGCAGACTTCTTAATAAAGAGACACACACACACACACACACACACACACACGCACGCACGCACGCACGCACGCACGCACGCACGCCACTGGCTGAAATAGAAACATATGAGAATACAAGGTTAAACTCTGACTGGATGATAACAGATACAGCTGACATTTGGCTCCAGTCACAATCGTACACTCGTGTAAGGTCATAAAGAAAGCCTCCTGACTGAACATCTGAGCAGTCTATTCACACAATCATCCATCTGGCCTTAATAGACACGCATCAGAATTCAGGGTTTCAGGCTGACAGACCTAAACACTGTTTCCACTGTAACGATGTCCTAAAACAGGTTTTAGCACTATGATCATGACCCAGGGAGCCACTACCCACTGATAAATCTGGGTCAGATCATGGTTAGCAAGGGGGGATGGGGGGGGGACAACATTACAACACAACAAATGACTCATGACAGAGCCACATTGCACTATGAAATCAAGCTCAAATAAAAATAAAAAAAACAAATCATTGTGCTATTATAAAATGGGAATATAGATGCGGGCTTCCACACACCTGAGAGGAGAGGTCCCTCCATTCTGCTACTCCTTGATCGTGCACAGTGACACTTCTAACTCCTCCCAGGATGACGTTCTTGGCGACCTCCACTCCAAGACCTCTCATACCAGAGACGAGGACATTGGAGTTCTGCATGCGCTTCATAGCATCATGACCCAACACGTAACTACAGAAGACCAGAAATTACTTGTTTAACATTAATTGTTTAACAACTATAATAAATACTGAAAGTGTTACAGTAGGTGAGAATTACAGTTGTCTGGAGTAAAGGCCTTCATCAATCTCAGCATCATTGCCATTCTTAGCCATGCCCTGGGGAGACAAAAGGGGTTGCAATTAGTTTTTCTAAAAAGTTTTTACCATAGGTATTTATAGTGTATGTTTGTGAGTGCTTACGTTGGCCGGTGTGTGAGACAGATCAGTTCTGACAGAGTTAGAGGAGGAGCAGTGGGATCCCGTCTTCGTCTCTGTTCCTGACAAGCGACGCTTCTTGGACAGCGGCGAGCTGGACATCTGTGCATCAACACACAGTTAAATATGGGTCATAAAGGCACAACAAGCTGCCCCATGTATGCACAACATATTCCCTGTGTCAAAGTCCCTATATATTATGCATTGTAAATTAATTAACATACATTTGTAGCTTCAGCAATAAAACAATATTTGGAGAAGAAAAAACTCAAGCAGACATGGGAAACTCATCGTCAACACGTCCTATTTCATTGAGGCTATCAAAAGCCAGTGGCTTCAAATTCATATTCAAGAGAAAAATATATAATTCGGTACTATGGTTCCATTATGATGAGTATCCAAATGC
>JAVQJL010042221.1:0-15704 GCA_036024295.1 Nannoperca obscura
TTAATAGCACTGGTGCTACAAGTATGAATAGGTCATAGATTTATATAGTTAGATATAGATATATTGAGTTGTGATCGTGCAGAGCAAAGCATAAATGTTATTAACAAGTGATTTGGGTCATGCACTCGCTGAATACTACAGGACAATAATGAAAAAAAAGTGATATTTTGGGCATAATAATACCAGCCTACCTGGACAAGCAGCTAAGATGACAAAACAATACGTATTTGTTCAACCCATTACAACAGCACAGCTCGTTAAACAAAAGCAATCTAGCTCAAACACAACATTACTGCTAAGTAAGGAAGTTATGTGTAAAGAAACTTACATTCGTATCGACTTTCTCCGCTCTCCTCTGGCGGACCTCAAAACAGCGTCTCTCGTTAACTGACGGCATGTTGCCAAGCTGTCACTCACATCAAAACTGCTAAACGGGTGAGGTGGGGGTGAAGTGTTGAAAAGTTGTTTGTTTTCACTTTAAGCAAAGTTTATTGGGTATGAATCAGCCAGTTTTAGCCAGCCTGCTCTCAAATCGACCATTTGTTCTGCGCAAATAGGATTTGGAGAAAGAATAAAGCCAAGTCTGATACAGCAGCATTTAAAGAAACCATACTCATCTCTCACACACACACACATACACAGACACACACACATAAATTGCTCCCTGAATTTTCATGTGCCCGTTTACTTTAACTTCTTCTCCATCATCGCTTAGACAATCTTTAATCTTTGATCCATGACAATGGTTTGGCCTTTCCCTGCACTTCCTCCTCCTTGTCCCTTTGCACTGTAACCATTCATGTAGAATAACAACAGTAACATCTCTCTACCAGCAATCAGCAAATCCAACACACTGCCATCACAGTGCCCAGATAATGCAAATGACCAGATAACCATTAGAGTGATAACCTCACACACACACACGCAGGATCTTAAAGATGCAAACAGCCTAGCAGGAGATCAACACAGGGCCGTGCGAGGCCTCTATGAAGCAGGAGATATGAGGATGATGAAGTCTCAGAGGGGCGGTGGAGTGCCGTGATAATAGAAGAGCTTGTCCATCTGTTGTAGGAAGGGCCGAAAGCCCACGCGTGACAGAACCGCAAAGGCCACACCCAGGAAAAAGAAGCATATGCAAAACACAGAGTTAAAGACAATGAATGGAAACATGAGGATCGGAAAAGAGACATCCCTCGTTTTTCACACAGGGCTTTGGCTTTGTGATAAATCCCCATCCACTTTGCAACGATCCATCTTGCTAATGGTACCACTCTCTTATTCAAACTGCTATGTAAATATCATCCGTTATAGCCCAAAGGCAAGGAGTGCCAACAAAGCGTTTGCACCTACATGTGTGGTACTATGAGGGTATGTGTGTGCCTGTGTCTTTGTTTGCACGATAAAGCAGAGCAGTAAAGCAGAGCAAATGGTTTCATAAAGCCCAACGTGGTTCAAAAAGCTTCCAGCTGATTTGGTTTATAAGCTTAGATGATACACACCTGCATTATCGTTAATATATACAGTAAAGCGCACATGATATGAAATGCCCTGGAGGAAAATAAATCACAGGGGGGGGTCTCTGCAGACCACAACACAATGCTAATTGTAAACACAGTGCGTGTTGTTGTCACGGTGATGGTTGCGGGAGCTGAAACAGTCCTGTCTAGGCGTGGCTGTCTATGTGGTAACCTCAATTTAAACATGCGGATCTGCCAACATTTTAATCCTTTATGCTGTAATTATGTGAAATGGCAAAGTTCATTATCATTAGAACATGAAAACATTCAGTGTCATCACACGACACAAATGAAAATCCAGCCAGTGACGATGACCTCAGCTGCAGAAGGGGTTTTCCCAGAGCAAGAAAGCAATGCAAACTTTTACAGGCATGACTCTGGTACACTAGCTACATTTGAATCTGTAAAATGAGGGCCTAGACATGAAATCATTTATGAGGCTTCCTCTGGATGTTTGGTTGACTCGGGAGAGGTACACAGAGAAGGGAAAGACCTCTCTGCCCTATAAATAAACAGCGCTCTGTCCTGACTTCCTCTGCGCCCATGCAGCAGGAGCATTACAAAGACCCGTCTGCAGCACTACGACCAATAAACTTTCATAACGTTGGGGACAAGCTTGGTTGATCATGTCTGAAAGCGAGATCTGAGAGCAGAGAACAAGTAATAGTGCCAATATGTCCTCACCTCTAATAAAAGTGTGGCCTGGGTACTATTGCACCAAACATGTCCCATAAACTTCTGAAAGATGAGGTCAAAGAAGCAGGGCTAGTGTTACATGTCAGGGTTAATGCTTTCCTTAAACATTTTCTTAAGGTTGAGCAAAGGTTGAGATGTCACTTCAAAAACAACAGAAAATACACACAAAGCTAATTATTTACAGTATTTTTTTAAACAAGTTTCTTTTTTGGATTGAATGTATTCTCTCAAAATTTCCTCGTTTCCTGATGTCAGAAGATTTTGCAGTTTAGGGCTACAACTGCTGATTCATCTGCAGATTGTTTTGTAAATTAAGTTATTTGGTATTTATAAAGTCAAAAAATGATGAAAAACCATCCCACTTTCCCAAAGCCTGTGGTGACGTCTTTAAACATCTTGTTTTGTCCAATCAACAGTCCAAAACTCTAAAATATATAGCATAATTGTTGCAGATTAATTGACACATTTTTTTGGTTATTTTTCAGTTAATAGAAATTGAGAGAAAAAGCAAAAGAGATGCTAATGAAGCTGAAAATGTGTCTTTCAAAAAATAAATAAAAATGGTGAATGTTTGTACTGTAAATTATGTTGTTGTTTATTTAGTGGTCTATAGATACCAAAAAATTCCAAACTTGTTTTTCATCTTCTTGTATCGGCTTTAATCTATTCATCTAAGCTTTCAAGCTGAAAAACAATTCCTCTTCCTGTTTTTTTTTTTCCAAGTCCATATTCAACAACATGACTTCTAATCTTTTACTGCTCGTCCCGGAGGAGTTACATCACAACTTCCTCCCAGCGGGGTCAGCAGTCTCCTTGGTCACTCAGGGAGGTTGTCCCTCCCAGATTTCAAGCCCCGTGGTCCGGCACCATCAACCTCTGAAACCCCACAAACCGGAAAGCACCCCCTCACCCCCACCCCACCCTCCCTGTTCCTGATTATTTTAGCATTACATTAGAAGCCTGGCCATTAGATAGACAAGCTTGTTTTCCCCACACATCCATTAGAGGCTCAGTCTGCAGCAGAGGACTGGATTGGAAGGGGGGGGGGGGGGGGGGGGGGTAACAGCTTATAGCAAAAAGTCAGAGCAGCCACACTGCCACACAGAGGGAGACACACTGGTGGGACTCCATAATTCATACCTCCTAATAGAATAAAGGGGCTTCTTAATATAAATGAAAGGATCTGAGGCTATGCATTTGTTTGCAAAGACCTGGCTGTTATCCTTACCTGGAGTGAGGTTACACTGGGAACAAGGATGATTATCATTTTTTGATTAACCAAATAATTGCAAAGTGTACAAAAGTTGCCAGAGAACCAAACTGCATCTTGAGATTGTTTGTTTTCAAACAGTCCAGACTAGAATAAAAGTAGTAAAAGTATTTGCATAGCAGAACCCAGCTAACATTTGGGATTTTTACTTGACACATGAAACCATGAACCGAATCATTGTTGGTTCGCTTTCGGTCAATCATCTAATCATTTTAGCACTAGCGTGTTGCACCGCGGTCCATTTAATTCCATTTAAGACACCGCCATTAGAAAGTATCGCTGTAGGCCAAGAAACTGCCAGAATGGTGTTTTTAGTTAATGAATTTCCTTTCTGCTTTGGACATTTCTGACAGTATCGGGCAAGTCACTTTGGCTGATGACCGCGAGCAGACATTATGTAAGCTGGTGATTTATTTTTGGATGTGATACAGCGCACCACATTTTGTGTTTTTTTTTTGCACACAGACTATCCTCCAGCATCTGGCCCTGGGAAGATAAATATCTCTTCTGTAAGCTGAAGAAAACATCCGGTTGTCAGAATGAATAGTGATAAAGTTGTTTATTCACTAAACATTTGCTGTGGTCATAAAACTCATATCAGTATTTGCAATTTAACTTCCATGCTTCTATGTGGTACTGTTAGTTAGTATACGTTAATATAGAACTTCTTCAAAAGTATCACATGAGAAAGGGAATGGATGCATTTTAATACCACAGAAATAAGCATTACCTTCCTTTCTGCCACTTCACCCCTTAAACAAAACACACTATGTGGGATTTTACTGTATATATTTCCAGCGGGGGAAAAACACAGCTACTAGTGCTGAGTCATCATCCGCATTTAAATTATTCATTAAACCTAGAGCCAGTTCCGCCCGTTCAAGCTTTCTGATCAATTTCTCTGTGTAACAGTGCAGTGATCAGCCCGTTCCCACTTCCCCCTTCCACCAGCAGCAACCAATCACCATGTTTGCTTTCGACCTGGAAACTATCCATCACAATCTGGAAACGTGTGCAGATGGTTTTGAGGAGAATAGTCGGTAAATATGGCTCGGCCTACTGTTGAAAGAGGCTTATGTTAAAGAATGTCTGAGGTGTGGTGTTAAAGCACCTAAGCAACCGTGCCATCTTGTATTTACACCTTTTTTTCAGTTGCAGCAAATGGATGTGTTTAACTGAATAAATACTTTTAAAGTAAAAGAAAAAAAAAACTTGCTACACAAGTAAGATAAGTTGCACAAAAGTTGAAAGACAAGGGGTTAAAAGTGCAACTGTGAACTTGTTAACTAGAGTCAAGACTTTACAGATGGCACGTGCACATGGATTTGCATACGCACACAACTCTCTGTGCATGACTGAGCACTGTTCTCCCACCCTCCGATGTTGATCTGTCGAATGTGTGTATGCTCATTGTGTTGTCAGTCCACGGCGCTAATCTAATTGGACTGTTGGGGTGCTTTACATGTTCTGTAATGAATGGCAAACACACAACACATCAGGGGGATGTCCTGAGGAGGAAGCAAACGCCAACAGATGGCTTTAATATTCAGCAAATGAACAGTCAGATCTTTCACACGAGCAGTCCGGACGGGCCAAATGAGATAGAAATGCAAACTAGACAAACACCCCACGCTCATTTGATTAAAAGGCTACAGTTTGCCTTGAACAAAGTACAGAGGAAGACGCCACCAGGAAGTACTGGAGGTGGTTCCAACAATTATTGAAAGTTTCCAAAACCAACAATCCATCACTCTGTGCTTTCATGCCAGGTGTGTTTACTGTAGGTGTGAAAAAGGGGCAGAGTTTAAAGAGTTCATTACACACAACTACTTCCACCAGTGCTTGGTCACAGCTCAGCTGCTCAGCTGTGACAAAGTGTGAATTCATCTTCACATTCTTTTGTAACTTTTCAACAGTGAAATCAACATCTATCTCCAAGTCAGCATTGACTAATGCTATTGATAATCAACTCGCAAAGTTAAGAGGGGGGTTTGTGGTGCCCTGTCGGAACATCATCCTGTATTGTTGATTAATTTGCTGTTTGTGTCATAGAGCTGTGTGTTCCCAGGAAATTTACTCACCTTATATAATGCTCTTTTCCCCCTCATATTTTTACACCATCAGTGCACCAATCTGTAAGGTTTAATTGTTAGATATGAAATAGCTCAAAATAGATGTACTGTTTGTTTTTTGAACTTTATGAATAATTGAATAATGACATTTCAAATGGATGGAGGATGCTTAGCATTTTCATTATGCGTCCCGCCAGCAATCAAGGTTCTGTACAAAGCTTGGAAGTTAATTTCATATTTTAAGACAAGATAAAGATAAGAACTAACAACACTTTGACACAAAACATACAGTATGTTATATATTAACTCAGATCATTAACCAAACATTAATCATTCACTGCCAGACAGTGATCAGTCAATAACCATTATGTGCATCTGCTGAAGCAGTAGCTGCCACGCTTCCTTTCCTGTTAAATTTAGCAGATGCACAAACCATGTCTTCCCTTTTTGTTTCAGCTCTGTGATGCATGTCTGTGACAACTGTAATTCCACTTTTTTGTGTGACGGACCGCCTATCGCCCCACCTTTGACTTGAGCCTTTCTGACAAGGTATAAACGAGCTGGCTGTCCAACAGAGTCCCGCTGTGCTTGTTTGAAGCCTTGGGAGGGAGCAAGACAGAGCGAATACACAACACCTTCTCATCCTAGGTCGTCAGTGATGGGCGAGACTCCATCAATTTGGTTGGGCTTTTTTTTTGGTTTTGTTGCAGAGATCACCATCCATTCCCCAATTTAAAAAGTCAATAAACATTTCAAAAGCTATAACAAACACCCAACATCCCTCAGAGAGTGCTTATAACACTTAGTAGAAGTCAGCTGAAATCATGATCAGGTCAATTTCAGTTAGATTTTTGTCCACGGTGCTGTGTTATACTAGAGTAAGATAAACCTGCCATCTAACCAGAAAGAGTACTGTCTGTGGCCATGACATAACCAGCAATAAACAGTGTAGTTTCATTGACAGACTCCATGTTCACATTAATAAAGCTACAATCTGGGCCATCTTAAAGTACACTTTCCTCACCACACACCATTCAATAACAAGTGAGTCTCATACAGTGGTAATGACAGTTGTGATTGCTGCTATGCAAATCACAAACAGACCTAATGATCTCAGCCAGTTAAATAATTCACAAAGCAGATGCTTTAGTGAAGAGTGAAGTCATGCAGGAGACAACTTTTTCAGTCCATTCTCCAGCTCAATTAACATTGTTTGGGGACACAGCTGTCGACAAACATGCCCGCATTGCTATCTCGAAGATGTTAGCCAAAAGTTTTGAGCTGCTTTGCCCCGGAGCACTGCAATAGAAGGTGCTGCTAAAACTGCATTTAAACAAAATGGCCAATTAATCAAGTGCATCGTTAAAGTTGGTATAAAACAAATGGCAGGGAATCCTGTGTTCCCATCACATTTTGTTGTCTAGCAGGCCATCCTATTGTTTTTCTCATTACTGCGCTCCTGTTTGTCCTGAGGCGTTAGGAAGCTGTCATTAAGTAGATGAGAAAATGGAAATGTCTTCTTTTTCATTCTGCTGCTCTGATTGTGCATCTGACGACAAAAGTTCTGCGCAAGATCCTGTTTGTTCTCCGAAGCTCGTGGACTCGGTTTTAATTAGGCATAAGGGCTTCAAGGTTACAGCGGCTTTAAAGTGTTTGTGTTTGTGTGACAGGTAGAATGTGTAGTCTATGCAGTCAGTAATGCAGACACAGATAAGTAACACAGATCCTTGTCTGCGTGGTTAATTACTTGTCGATCTGTTGGTAATGCCTCGGAGCTCCAGTAGGGGCATCACGCTCCCCTCTCTCACTCAATACAGACGAGTGAAGACGAGAGCTGCACTCTCTTTCCCGTTTAACATATTTTTAACATATATATTTACACATATATTTAACACAATTGTGTGAACACATGTTAGAAATAGTTATCATACGTTACTGCTGTTAACTATGAAAGAGTTTTGTGTTTTATTGTTATATTGTTTAAAAAGTTGTTAAACTTTGTCGATAAAGTCCGACTATCAGTCTGATTGTCACAGAGCATAGTTCACGTTAGCTAAAATTGTATAGGTAGAAGGTAAAGCTGTATCTCATAATTGAATGTTGTGTAATCTGTAAAAAGACAATTTAGAGAAAGTAAAAAATACAGTTACTCAAGTCATAGTAACTGTGGTCCTGAGATTTAGTGTTTTCTTTGAATTCTTCAAAATGTAACTCAATATGGACGAGTGAAGACAATAGCTGCGTTTGTCTCTTCATCTTTCCCCGTTACTACTTCCCCTGTTGAAGGGCACAACATTCGCACACTTCTCTCTCTCAGTGTGTTTTATCCTTTTTATCTCACTATGGTGCAAAGTAGAAAGGGCACATTATAATTTCAGTTGTCTCAAAACCTTGTTCAAAATACACATGTCACAAACAAACAATGCTGCAGAGTTGTTTGTTGCACTAGAGCCACTTCTGCCATGTATTAAACAATGCTGTTTTGAAGCTATATTGTTTGTAATGGTGACTAAACAGCCAATGATTCTGACACCTGAATCAAGGTAAAACGTGTAATGAGCATTAGAGCATTGAATGAATTCAAGGTGAAGGGTGAATGAAACTTTAAAAATGTTTGTTGTATTATCTTCATGTTTGAATCGAACTATTTTTATTTTCCTATCTAGTGAATCTTCAGTACTTTCAGATACTGAACATTTGTACATGTTTAAAAATTCTGTCAGATGTCCTTAACCAGCAGTACTCAAGTTAAATATTTCAGTAGTCCTTCCTCTACTGGCCAGCGATGGGAGACAAGCCTCTTCTAATTACTGGAGGAGGAAGCACAGCCGATAGGAGTGTCAGCAGGGTGCTAAGAGTTGGAGGCCTCTAACATTCAGCTGTCAGGTTTCATGGAGTTCTTCCATGAGGAAGCTCCTTCGCTCTAAAAACCTTGATTGTGCCGCACAATCTCTAATTTATGTAGTCTGTATGTCATTTTTTTCAACAGATTTTAATTTAAAAGAAAATACATGGATTCTTAAAAAGGAGATCTGTTTAAACTTCACAATTATTCTTTTTCTGCTACAGTGCACAGACAGGGTCCTTATGGAGAGAGAAGTTCAGAAATTACTTCCACTAAGAAAAATTTTATTAAGCTGCTAAATCTTTAAAAGTAACCCCCACCCAAAAAAAGAAAAAGAAAAAAAACACTTACCTGCCAAAATTAATCTGTTATTTCTACAGCCCTCTAAAGTTTACAGCCATGCTAGCAGTTCTGAAATTCATTCAGGACACCATTTGTAGAGAGGAGACAACAGCTCAAGTCTGTTAAAACTGCACACACAACAGGATTTCCAGTATGTTGATCATTATTTACAGGCCCAAGTGGTCCAGACATGTAAATGAACATACTCTTACATAAATGAGATTAAGATGCACCAGATCAATGAGATGCTCTGGTGTTCTAACTGCCACAAGTAAAGAATGTAATCAACTAATCAACCTTATTGTTGTTGTTGTCTTCCTTTACAATATACACAGGAAATATCATGTTTCACTTGTTTCCCACAAATAACACATGACTGACAGACCAAAGCCCAAAAGTAGATTTGTAGTTATCAATCAAACCAGTGTTCAACGATGCTGCAGATTTCTAAAAGGTTGCCTCCATGATTACACAAATTAAATTCCAGCAGGAGGAAATATATCAGTTCTGCCAGTCAAACAGCCAATCATCAGTGCCATTCAGCTGTCTGCTTAGAAGTAAGCTCATGTAAGCCTGTAGTGGTCTCCCAATAGTATCATCACTCATGTTGACATTTAAAGACAATTAAATACCTAAGAGATGCAATATGTTGGTGCACTGCTTCTAAACCAATACGATGTGTGGATTAACTGGGAGCATACTTCTAATGGGATATATCATCATGTGCTGCCATGCTCCACTGTTCTTCTTGCATCGGAATATGTTAGTAGAAGACACAAACCTAGTTTTACCCTAACCATAAGTACTTTAACATCATTCAGTATCTTTCAATACAATTTAGAATTTGAACAATAAGCTCTCAGAGTTTCATTATTTCCCGACTGCAAGGTTTTCATTTCCTCCCCATCTTAACTGGAACAAAGACGACCGAGAGAAGGGAGGTGAGGGGAGAGCTGTTTAGAGATGTGGAGGTGCATGTGGGAAAGATGAATGACACCAGGCCCTGCAGTTCATCATCTCATACCATCTGAGGGTGGCGGTCAGGGAAAATGCGATCCCTTACCCCCCCCACCCCCTAGTCCTCTGTCAAGGTCAAGTCATATTGGAAAAACAAGGTAAGGATGAGAGAAATGAAAGAGCACTGCCAGGTGCAAAGACAAGCAGGTCAAACTCAACATACATTCAGCCCCTCAGATAAATGTTGGCCAGTAAAGTGGAAACAGTCACATGTCTCGATATACTGTATACAAAAGGCTACAACCTATGCAAGGAAGGCGGTTGACGGTGAACACAGCACAGGGATAATAAATTAAAAGGAAATGTATCTTGTGAGAGAATTCTATTGTAAATGAGTAAATGAAAACAGGACGATAAGACCCAGTTTCATTTTGTGGCAAATGTGAATACAAAGAACTACAATATTGTCTAGAAATGACGGTCAAACTTGTCATTGTCACAGCGATTTATAGTGATATTTACTGCTATGTAAATTTCCTTTACTTTCACTCAATACCTGGACATCCTGTTAGTGTACCCTGCACTCTCGTGACCTGAGAGGTGCGCAACACTAACTACTCAAAAATAATGTATATTTAGATTTACGGAGCCAGATGAGGTGACATAGAACTTAATCTTAAATTACATCTGACAATGTTTTGACATCTGACCGAACCAATTTATACTGTTGAAAGCTCTGCAGCAATGCTGCTTAAGCTAAAAGTAATGTTAGCTTCACAGAATCACAGGACCAGCTGCTCACAGCTCTGAATCCTGTTACAGTTATACATTTAAAACAATTATATAATGTGCCAAGCTAAACCTCTTTGAAATTGCAATTCTGATATAAAAATGGAGTAAAAATCCTTCAGTATATATTATAAGGTAACATTATAAAGATTTATACATTACATACATTACATATACAGCCTTATACATTATATTGTTCAAATATAACGTAACAGTATAATAGATCCATATAATGTTACATGTCTGTATTCATTATGTATTCAAGTATGTCTATAATGTATGTGTGTGTATGTATATACAAAAAATGTGTTTTTATAAATCCCAGTCTTGGCCCCAAGTACCATAATAACCACAATCTCCAATAATGCAGAAATGTTAAATACTTTGCACGAGTTTGGGGGAAACATATCCTCTGCATCCAACCACTGCACGGTTGATGTGGCAGATGGGCTGGCCCGCGCTAATTTACTGCACAAACACGAGCATGGAAGGATGGAAACTGAAATAGACACAGCTGAATGAAAAGGCAAATATAAACGTCTCGTAAAAGCAGAAGTTAGCTTGCTTTATTCCACAGTTCTAATTCTGGCTGCAGCACCTGCACTGCATACTCACATGGGATCAATGATGTAGAAAAAGCGTGAAAGACATGAATATTAGTAGCTTTCTTTCCAAAACCTGGAGCTCAAAGTCTTAAAATATGGGCACTATAGAAGCTTGTGAATACAGCACTTTTACTGTGATCTCAAGCAATATCCACAGGCATAAAGAATGTATTCTTTAAACAATAAAGGACTAAAGTGAAACATCACACGAGATGTAAAAATTTGTGCGAAAACACCGGACAACCTGAAGATACGCACAATATTAAAACCTCAGGAAAAAATGGTTGTCTGGATTGAAATGTAAGAGGAAAATAACACCTTTTACCCCACTCAGAGAGGGAAAATTACACGCTTTGCACAACACAGTGAGCACTCGACAACAGAATACACCCACGCGTTCTTCTCAGAATTTGGCAAAGTCATGATAAGAATGCAACACTTGCACAGGGTTTGGGAGGTTAACAGCAGGACGTCCAGACTCCAAGTGCACAATCTGAGCCAAGCATTGTTGCACTCATCCAAGGTGGGGATGGGCGCGTTCTGAACTCTCTGTTCTCCATCCAGATGTTTCTTGTTGTCTGACTAAGTGCAGGGGAAGGGAGGAGAGGGGATTACAGAACTCTTTCTCTCAGTCACTCGACAACCCACCAAGTGCTCATGTTAAGAAGGGAGTGGAAAGCCGTGAAAGTCCTCAGAAAAGAAAAACTAAGGATAAACAGACACATAAACATGGATAAACCTGTCATTGTTAATTGCATTTTAGTTACCGAACAAGCAGAATTCATTTCAGTTTTATTATACCTTGTTGTAGTTGTACAATAAACACCTCTATCACACATTATAACCTTGCCTGTTTTATTAGATTGCTGACAGAACACTTTAAATGGCATGTTAATTATTACTCCTTGTATTGTCAACAATTCAATGTGTAAAATATTCTTAGAGACAAGCTATTGTGATATGTGAACTGTAGGGTACACGGGACCATGGAAAGAGACACTATAACCAGGATGTGTATGCAGAAGTCAACAGGGAAGAAAACTTGCATGGGTGCCACCCTGGATATCCATCATACCCAAGTAGCTGAAGTGTAACACAGTTACAACATTTTCTTTTTAATTCATTCAACTTTTCATTCAGAGGTTACATAGGTTTGCTTTAAGTTCCTTCACCTTATGTAGTATTGCCTACAGCAGCCAGTAGTAGTGCTTTGATTTGGTTCCAAGATCATTTTAATAAATTGTTATCAACTCATCAAAGTTCATTGGGTATGATTTGTGGAAGACTTCCAAAGGTAAGAAGGAAATCAATGTCTGTTAATAATTGATTATAACTATCTAACAACCTGTTCAAAGTTCATTTTTCAAAGAGAAATAACCCAAGGCCCATTGACTCCAAAGGTATGAAGAGTTAGCATAAAAAAAGTTTGAAGAAACTACTTTCTACTTTTGTTTCTACTGGTTTCCCAGAGACCACCACAGCTTCTGTAAATCCTGCTTGTTGTCACGGTCTTGTGTAGTTAAAGAAAATCCTCATCTGCTAATGGAGGGCCAGTTGCGAGGAACCAGATGAGGGGTGCATGTCAGTGTGAGAGACATGCTCAATTTCACAGGAGAAAGCCACTCAAAGCTTCCTCTCAATCTGACTCCACCTTCTGAGTGTTCTTTTTCTCTCTCTCTCTTTTTGTTTTCCACAGGAGCGTCTGCCATTAATTCTAAATTGTTTAGCTTTCCCGCCTTCACACTCCTTTGCTTTCATTATGCTAACAGCAAACTGGTGGCAGCTTTAATGTTTTCCTTCACCTTTTTAGATGGGAAATGGGATTGAGGAAGCTCACCTGCCTTCCTCTGGCTGGCACTTATGAGAAATTGGTTTTTAGAAATATCATCAATCACAGACAGACAGGACAACTTGTCTGCGTTACAGAAAACCATAGAGATAGTCAATTCTGTCTGAAAGAAAAGAAAAGAAAAAAAACTGCCTTCCTTTTCTCACCAGCTGAATCATATGTCTAAAGTGGTGAGTGTGCTGACAAATGCTGAAACAACAGCAGTTTTTACAAGGTCACTAAATGAGATGGACATTAAATAAATAGGCTGTGATCAACACTACATCATCTCATAATCTTGTGCATGAACCGACAACTGACTACAAGTCCAAATGTGCAAAAACAAACCATATACAGTGAAACTATGTTGATCAATATAACATGTTAATATATAATATGTCAAAGCAGCTTTTCTCTAATTTATTAAATTAATCAAATTGTTATTTTTCAACAGTTCACACAGTACACTACACAAAGTGACAACCCAACTGCATGATGAAATATAAAAGGCCCTCACACAGTGCTGTATGACAGTACACTAAATAAACCCAACTACACATATACAGTTCTGAGGAATTTGCTTCAGTGTTGCAACACCCTACATAGTTGTAATATAATATGTACAGCCTCGGAACTCTCTATTGTCTGATTTGTTTCCCGTGGGATTTTCACTTTTTTTTTCTCCCCAAAGCTTCTCTGTCTCATCTTTTCTGTCCACCAGAAAGGATTGCTTAAATTGCTATGAAAATTCAGCAAGAAAACTTCCAGAGCAGATAAAAGCTTAAAATAGGTTTCTGTGGCCTTTGTTAACAGTCACAATTACTACTTCATTAGCATGCAAGATGGAAGCTTATTTCAGATACATTTGTTGGGGGAAAAGGGTTTCGAAGGCTTGTTTTGAAACCATCAGAATACAAATGACTGTCTGTTAAAGACTGACATGGTGGGTTTGTTTCCTCTGTATCAGAGCAGTCCAGTGGTTAAAGAGGGATGACCTTCAGCGGGTTTGGTCCCTGCTGACAAGACTCTGCCCTGCCTGTGTCCTTGAGCTAAACACTGGAGATGGTGGAGTGGAGGTGGGGGGGGGGGGGGGGGTCAACAAGTAACCAATCACATTACAATGAGATGATTTCTCTAAGCCTATAACTCGGCCATTGATTAATTTCATGTGTGGGAAACTGGATTAAATCCTGCAGAATTTAATTCATAGGCCCAGGTAATAATACCAATAGAGTGTACAGTTAATTAGTTGTTGTGAAAAGACTAGTTGATTAGCTGAAGAGACAATGTATCTATTATGATTTTGATTCATGATTTTTGACACTGTCACGTAAGAAATTATAAATACCTGCTGGTTACAGATTTAGACATTCTGAGATTAGCTTCATAATTAGCATCATTATGTAATAAATGCTTTGTGGGTTCTTGCTTACTAATTAGACTAAGTAAGATATTCTAAAATTAAATTCTTAATTGAAAAAAATATCGACTGACTCAATTAAGTGCAACCCTACATTGTATAAACAGCAAATTAGAATACCGATAAAAGCACAGAATGTTTGAAGGCTACTATGACAAAACAGCAAGACTAAAACTGTGGAAGAGTTGAAACTACAGATCACAGAGCAGCGCACCCTGAGCTAAAGGTGGAGCACGAGGAAATGATCTGTTCCACCCTCTATAACCCGCAACACACTGTTCCACTTTGTTTGCATGATTAACAAGAGACCGAGCCGAGGCGAAAATCAATAAGTACTGGCCTTTTATGGGACAGAGTCCAACACTGTAACCCTACCTTTGTGCCCTTCCTATTCCACAGCCAATTATGAGATATGATCAATACACATCAGTAATTGGATATCGGGGCTTCTTGTGGCGATTCTGTTGCAAAGGCTGGAAAAATCCATGGCTAGTGCAACACATAAACACTCCTCCTATACTTAGCTGCCACCGGACAGTGCGTCGCATGGGTTTATATTGTCAGATTCAATTGGCAAAGAGATAGAAAAAATATAAAGCTGTTTATCTTTAACCCAGAAAGAAGCTGCTAATGTTTTGTGTGTGTGTGTGTGTGTGTGTGTGTGTGTGTGGGTACAGCTGGGGTTGGAGGTGTCCACGGTGGGGGGGGATGGGAACTGCTTTGCCTCTCCCCGGAGCACAATCCAGACCCTAATCTGTTCTCTACCACAGGAAACAGCAACAAGCAGGCTACCACCACAACAACTTGAATTAGACTCCGGGCAAACGTACTGTTCTGACAACAGCTCAAAATGTAATTGTTATTACCAGTGTTGAGAAAGTTACTATTGAAATGTAATAGGTTACAGATTACTAGTTACCCTGTTTAAAAAGTAAAAAGTAATGTAACTATTTGGATTACTTCATTAAAGTAATGTAACTTATGACATTTGATTACTTTTTGATTACTTTACTTTAAAAAATGTTTTAGTCCTGAAAAGTCCTAAAATATACATTTAAACCAGGCAGTGTAAACCTCCCAACAGTTCTCAACACAGATTACTGTCTCACCCAGTGTAGCCTAACATATGCATGTTGTTATTATTTTGAAATAAAGTGATATTCTATATAGAATACGGTTTACACCCAATGATCAACCATGTTAATGTGTGTTTTATATTAAATATAATTTGGAGAAGTCAAATCACACCCAGGCCAAACCACTAGTAATATACTCAGATGTGTCCACTAGGTGGCGCTACGGTTCATTTTGATTTAGTGGAGAAGAAAACGACACGATAGGTTTCAGGGAGAATCTGCCTCGT